>BQNB010004517.1:76297-107374 GCA_026074375.1 Tanacetum coccineum | reverse complement strand
TTGAAACTCAGATAGGTGAACCATATATAACTGGCAAACATCATGTGAAATGATATTACAGAAGGGCTGTTTTTTTTAGCAAATGACCGAAACCATAGAGGAAGACCACCAGATCATCATTTTACAATTAGGGCTGTATATAAGTTGAGCCGAGATGAGATTGACTAGGCCGCAGTTGGAGTTTTTTTTTTTTTATATATAAATAATTTTTTTTATATATAAATAAAAATGTAAAGAATATATTACCATCACCAAATTAAATGTTACACAGATTCATAGGAGAATCAAAGAACAAACTCAAGATCCTCAAAACAACAAGAAACATAGTGATACAACTGATATAAACCTAACATCCAGGGCCGGATATTAGGGAGTGCGACAGGTGCGCTCGCACATGGCCACCACCAAAGAGGGCCCACCAAAAGTTGAAAATTTATGTTATATATGTATGCATTTTTTATCATTATCCGAGTACAATGTACTAATTTATATGAAAAAAGAAGTATAATTCGTTTATACGTTTATTTTTGGTATTTAGTGGGACCTCCATATAGTAATGGCACAGGGCCACCGAAATCCATGAGACGGCCCTGCTAACATCTATTCTTCACGTTCCATACAAGCACTCACTACATTTCCTATAATAATAACATTGTAACTTGATGCTATTCCGGTAACATAAACACAATGTTAATAGGTCTCATAACTGCTTAAGTTCAAATGCAAAGACTACATTTCTTTCATAAAGGTAAAACATGTGTTGGTTTTTAAATTGTGTTCCCATCCTATGCTGCTTTTTTCTTTTTTAACTAAAAGTCAAAATATAAAAGAGTTGATTACATAAATTGTCCCTGTGGTTGACCCACAATAGCACATTCGTTCCAAAAGTTTGTGAATTACACTAGTCGTCCTTGTGGTCACGGAGGGCAAAACTGTCATTTTAAGTCCATAGTAAGCCACATGGACGATTTATATATTATTTTAAGTCCATACCAAGGACCAGACCCAAATGTTCGGTCCATGTCCAACAAAGCATAATGTTTGGTTTTACATAAGACCGAACCGGACCGATGACCAAAAATAATTAAAAGGGTGGATCGAGGACCGAACTACGTTCGGTCTGGTTTCTCGGTTCAGTTCAGTCCGTGGTCTATAGTGCTCAGCCCTACTCACCACCACCACCCACCACCCATTACCACCACCACCACCACCACCACTCACAACCATCACTCACCACCACCGCACACCACCCACCACCATTCACAACTTTCTCTTGTGGCGGGTGGTGGTGTTGGGTGGTAAGTGGGTGGTGGTGCCGTTGGGTGGTGGGCGGTGGTGGTGGCGGTGGTGTGGTGGTCGTGGTGGCATAATGGGTGGNGCGTGCAAATTATGAGCAATGATAGAAGCTTTGATCTTACTAGTGTGTTTTTTTATACTAGAAGTGCAAAAATATGAGATATTGATGTTTAATAGACTATTATTTAAGTATTGTATAGATATCTCACGCGTGCAAATTATAAGCAAGTATTGAATCTTTGATCTTAAAAGCGTATTTCTTAAACTAGAAGTGCAAAAATATGAGATATTGATATTTAATAGACGATTATTTAAGTTTTGTAAGTATATCTTCACGCGTGCAAATTATGAGAAAGGATTGAACCTTGAATCTTACTAGCGTAATTTTTACACTAGAAGTGCAAAAATATGAGATATTGATGTTTAATAGACGGGTTATTTAAGTTTTGTAAGAATATCTTCACGCGTGCAAATTATGAGCAAGGATTGAATCGATGATCTTACTAGCGTATTTTTTATACTAGAAGTGCAAAATTATATGATATTGATATTTAATAGATGATTTTTTAAGTTTTGTAAAAATATCTTTACGCGCAAGGATTGAAGCGTTGCTCTTACTAACATATTTTTACACTAGAATTGCAAAAATATGAGATATTGATGTTTATTAGACGATTATTTAAGTTCTATAAGAATGTATCTTCACGTGTGTAAATTATGAGTAAGGATTGAAGACTTTATCTTACTAGTGTATTTTTATACTATAAGTGCAAAATTATAAGATATTGATATTTAATACACGATTATTTGGGTTCCGTAAAATAATTTTCATGCGGGCAAATTATGAGCAAAGATTGAAGCATTGCTCTTAATAGCGTATTTTGTATACTATAAGTGCAAAAATATGAGATATTGATATTTACTAGACGACTATTTATGTTTTGTAAGAATATCTTCACACGTGCAAATAAGTGTTGAATCTTTGATCTTACTAGCATATTTTCTATATCAGAAGTGCAAAAATAGTAGATATTGATATTTAATAGATGATTATTTAAGTATTATAAGAATATCTTCACTCGTGCAAATGCTGAACAAGGATTGAACATTTGATCTTACTCGTGTATTTTTTATACTAGAAGTGAAAAAATATGAGATATTGATAATTAATAGGCGATTATTTAAGTTTTGTAAGAATATCTTCACGTGTGCAAATTATGAGCAAGGATTAAAGTTCTGATCTTACTAGTGTATTTTTTATATTAGATGTACAAAAATAGTAGGTATTGATGTTTAATAGACGATTATTTAAGTTTTGTAAGAATATCTTTACACGTGCAAATTATGAGCAATGATTGAGGCTTTGATCTTACAAGTGTATTTTTTTATACTAGATGTACAAAGATAGTAGATATTGATGTTTAATAGACGATTATCTAAGTTTTATAACAATATCTTCACACATGAAAATTATAAGCAAGTATTGAAGTTTTGATCTTACTAGCGTATTTATATACTAGAAGTGCAAAAATATGAGATATTGATATTTAATAGACATTTATTTATGTTTTGTAAGAATATCTTCACACGTGAAAATTATAAGCAAGTATTGAAGTTTCGATCATACTAGCATATTTTTTATACTAGAAGTGAAAAATATTGATGTTTAAAGCTTTTATCTTACTATTGTATTTTTTACTAGAAGTACAAGATTAGGAGATATTAATGTTTAATATATGATTATTTAAGTTTTGTAAGAATATCTTCACCATTGTAAATTATGAGAAAGGATTAAAGCTTTTATCTTACTATCATATTTTTTACTAGAAGTACAAGATTAAGAGATATTAATGTGTAATATATGATTATTTAAGTTTTGTAAGAATATCTTCACGCGTGCAAGTTATGAGTAAAGATTAAAGTTTTGATCTTACTAGCGTATTTTTTGCACTATATTCATGTTTAATATACGATTATTTAAGTTTTGTAAGAATATCTTCACTCATGCAAATTATAAGCAAATATTGAAGCTTTGATCTTACATGAGTATTATTAATACTATAAGTGCAAAAATATGAGATAATGATGTTTAATAGACGATTATTTAGGTTTTGTAAGAATATTTTTACGCGTGAAATTATGAGCAAAGACTGAAGTTTTGATCTTGCTGATGTATTTATATGCTAGAAGTGTAAAAATAGGGGATATTGATATTTAACAGACGATTATTTAAGTTTTGTAACAATATATTCACATATGCAAATTATGAGCAATGATTGAAGATTTGATCTTACTAGTGTATTTTTATATTAAAAGTGCAAAAATATGAGATATTGATGTTTAATGGACAATTATTTAAGTTTTGTAAGAATATGTTCACTCGTGCAAATTATAAGCAAATTTTGAAGCTTTGATTTTACTAGTATATTTTATACTAAAAGTTTAAAAATATTAGATATTGATGTTTCATAGACGATTATTTAAGTTTTGTAAGAATATCTTCACTCGTTCAAGTTATGAGCAAAAATTGAAGCTTTGAAATTACTAGTGTATTTTTTATACTAGAAGTGCAAAAATATGGAATATTGATGTTTAATAGACGATTATTGAAGTTTTATAAAAAATTTCTTCACGCGTGCAAATTATGAGTAAGGTTTAAGGCTTTGATCTTACTAGCAATTTTTTATACTCGAAGTACAAAAATAGGAGATATTATTGTATTTTTTATATTAGAAGTGCAATAATAGGAGATATTGAGGTTTAAAAGATATTTATTTAAATTTTGTAACAATATTTTCACTCGTGCAAATTATAAGCAGATATTAAAGCTTTGATTTTACTAGTGTATATTTTATACTAAAAGTGCAAAAATATGACATATTCATGTTTAATAGACGATTATTTAAGTTTTCTGAGAATATTTTCACTCGTGCAAATTATGAGCAACAATTAAAGCTTTGATCTTACTAGCGTATTTTTTACTAGAAGTGCAAAAATATTAGATATCCATGTTTAATAGTCGATTATTTAAATTTTGTAAGAATATCTTCACACGTGCAAATTATGTGCGATGATTGAGGCTTTGATCTTAGAAGCGTATATTTTTATTAGAAGTGCAAAATATGAGATTTTCATGTTTATGTTTAGTAGACATAAAGTTTTGTGAGAATATATTCACACGTGCAAATTAGGAGCAATGACTGAAGATTTGATCCTACTAGTGTAGTTTTTATATGAGAATTGCAAAAATAGAAGATATTGATGTTTTTAATAGACAATTATTTAAGTTTTGTAAGAATATTTTCACTCGTGAAAATTATAAGCAAATATTAAAGCTTTGATCTTACTAGTGTATATTTTATACTAAAAGGGCAAGAGATATTCATGTTTAATAGGAGATTATTTAAATTTTGTACGAATATCTCCACTCATGCAAATTATGAGCAAAAATTGAAGTTTTGATCTTATCAACGTATTTTTTATACTAGAAGTGCAAAAATATTAGATATTCATGTTTAATAGACGATTATTTAAATTTTGTAAGAATATCTTCACACGTGCAAATTATGAGCGATGATTAAGGCTTTGATCTTACAAGCGTATATTTTTATTAGAAGTGAAAAAATATGAGATATTGATATCTAATAGACGGTTATTTAAGTTTTGTAAGAATATATTCACACGTGCAAATTATGAGTAAGGATTGAAATTTTAATCTTGCGAGTGTAGTTTTTATATTAGAAGTGCAAAAATAGGTGATATAGATGTTTAATAGACAATTATTAAAGTTTTGTAAGAATGTCAGCAAATTTTGATCTTACAAGCGTATTTTTTGTACTAGAAGTTCATAAATATGAGATATTCATTTTTTATAGATAATTATTTAAGTTTTGTAAAATTATCGTCACTCGTGCAAATTATGAGCAAAAATTGAAGCTTTGATCTTACTAGCGTATTTTTTTACTAGAAGTGAAAAAATATTAAATATTTATGTTTAATAGATGATTATTTAACTCTAACCTAATGTGTTGATCTTTAAGAAGCAAGTGGCAAGAATTTATGCATTGGCATAGCATGCTGTAGAATATGGGTTTACTCTCTTGATTGTCACTAATAAGTTCAATTTCATATGCTAATTTAGCCAAGGTGATAATTTGTTCAAGAGAGAAAGCTAGCTTCAACCAAACCGAAACCAGAGACCATAAATATGTAAAACCAAACTGACTAGAGTGGTTTCGGGATCCTGTGGAAAATGCTTCTTTTGTGTCTCGGGTATTAGCTACAGCTCGTATTCATTCAGTAATTCTACCCCTTCTTCATTCTTGGACCTCGTTTCTAAATATTGTGACTTTTCCATGCTGTGTCTCAGAAACCTTTTTAATACGGTCCGGATTGCTACCAGAGAAAGCCCTTTGTGTAGATTTCTTTGATTTTCCCTTCGGTATTGTCGTTTTAGTTGCTGTAGATTTCTTGCTTCTTGATCCAAATAAAGCGTTCGACTTTGCTTCAATAATGGTACCTTTTCTTTCAAGACCTTTACCGACTAAAGTCTCAGTGCTAGACTTGGTTGACTTATCATCTGCAACAAAATCCAGTTTTACGATCTTTTGGTTACTACTTTCTGACTCCATCTCTGGATTCCAAGCTGCCATAGTTTCCTGACAAGATGTATCTCTTTCAAGCACAATGTAAAGGTCACTTGGCTCATTAATACATGTAGCTTCATCTTTTTTCTTATTCAGATTACTCTCTGAAACCATCAAAACGTCTTGTGTTCGTAACTGAGAATCAGACAACACACTCAAAGATCGAGCTTGAACAGCCAAAGGATCGTCAACAAGTACATCTTTTGTTCTTTCAGCAGACTTGAAATTGTCTTCAAAGATGTCTCGTTCTTTAAATTTGGGTCGAGTTATAGATGGAATGATATCTATAGTTCTTCAAATTTATGAGAAACAAGCTCTTCCTTGAATGTGCTATGTCTCTTTATGACTGGACTTACATCATCCGTGGATCTTAGGTTTCCTACACGGTTCTTGTTTCAATTCAAAGAATCCCAATCATTACTTCGTTTTGTCACTTTCTTAGACTCGTTGTCATTTGCATCTTACATTAAAAGGTTCTGAAAGATATTCTATTGTTGTGTTATCGTTTCTTCTTCCTGTTTATTTTCAGCTGATCTAACAAGATTCTGGTTGACATCGAATTCTCGTTCTGTATCTGAACCTCCATCGTTCATAAGATTATGTAGTTAATATTTCTGATTATAACTTTTCGTGTTGAGGTCCTTGCATCACTACCTAAATCACTTTCAGAACTAGAGTCACTCGAGTCAAAGTTGTCATCTTGTGATCCTTTCATATGTGACAGTGTTCCTCTATGTTTGGAATCTTCCACATTCGGAGACCATGGAAGATTTCCTTGATAATATGGAGGGACAACCATGCCTGGAAAAGGATACCCTTGATATGGAGGCTGAAACGCGGGACCAGCCTGATATGTTAAGCATATATGGATGAAAATGACTTTCATGACCTGTGCTCGAGTCAGTTACGCCATCAACAGAGCCATTTGACATTGATCCTAAGTTCTTTCCCATGATCATATTCTGAAATTCCACCTGATCTTTCCATATAATCGTACTGTGAACGAGAGAGTATGCCTGCATTGATGCTACTTCATCCATCCAGATTGTATCATTCGCTTGGTATTGCATAATTCCATGAAATTCAAGCATGCGTCCCTGGTGTGGTGTAACACTAGTTTTAATTCATAAACTTTTACATAAATACATGATTTTCACATACCCTTGCGTATTTTTGAGTATGGCGTAAGTTGAAGAGACAACCATACCTTAAACGTGGAGATCCAAAAGCATCAGCAAAACACACGAGCTAGATCATCTGTCTCCAAACCAGCAACTAAAGCCCGAGCATAGACCATCGCTTGCTCTCTTTGAAGCACTGCCTTTCTTGTTTCCAGGACACGTTGAAGACCAACCCTATACATCACAAACACATTAACCGGGTCATTTTTGACTTTTAAGGTCAAACGCGTCATTTTTGGTCATCAAATACTATTGAATTAGATTAAAGGCAAGTATATACATTACTTGGAATCATCTATATGAGCCGCATCAATTGTGTTATCTTCATACTTTAAGTGTAACAAAAGTCGAATTGTGTGAGTTATCTTCTATGTAATCATCATCTACTTTCATCATTTTCGCATTCTTAGTACTCTACTTAGTTTTTGCTAATAAGGTTTCTAGATATACTTGGAAACAATATACCATAAAAAGCTAGAGGTAACAAATTAGGTGCTTCAAGCAGGTTAGGTAACCGGTTGAAAATTGGTCGACAACCCAAGTAGACAAATTAATTGTTCTATTTTAATTAACACAAGTAGACAACCCAATATGAACCCGTTAATTAGTAAATGGGTTGAATTTGTCACCTCTGCTAGAAACGAAATGAAAATAATATCAGCTTAAACCATATAAAATTATAGACAGGCTACAAACCTGATCAGCCACCACTTCAACAACCTCCGACTCATGAACATGCCACTGCCTTGCACTATCCGAAGGAAGCATCAAAACCATCAATGCCTAATGTCTTATTGAAAGTTGGCCAATCATAAATTATTGAGATGTAAACGCGGGACTCTCATAGCAGCAAACTCCCGAGAAAGTTGAAGCTCTAAACCACTTCGTGTCGGCATCCAAATAGCACACTATTCGAGTCCTAATGTTCTTTTGTTCAAGATTATGTACGTGAAAGCATTTGATATCCATTATTTATCTCCACCCAATACTGTAGTTCCTACTATGTCATCCCCGTTAACTAAATCAAATAAATTTTTTTGCTTCTTAAATTGGCTCTTAAGAATTGAAAAACACAAGGATTGTTTGCCATAGTCTTCTCGTCATCAATTTAAAAAATAGGAGCTGGTTAAATACTGACATCTATACTACTATTCCACGGTTGATGATCATGCACATCATTTTAATGCTTCCTTAGTCTTTACAAAGTGTGTAACCATGGTACCAGAAACTAGTTGCAATATCTCATGCATCCTCTTGTGCAAGGGTCATAGCTAAGCTACATTTCATTTGCTTCAGTAACTTTTGCAGCTCATCATCCTTGCTACGAAGAAGCAGAAACTGTGGAAGAATAACCATGGTCTCTTGTAGCGTGTTCATGTACTAAAACAAAACTCTCATGTCTTCCTTTATCAGTCATGGAATCCGTGATTCTAGTGTATTTTTTTATACGTGCCAGCCTTTTCTTTTCATGGATATCAGGCATCAATTCTGAACTATATCCAGGAATCATCCAGAAAATCTGCAGCATAGTATTTAAATACACATATTCAATACATTATTTCAGTTTAATTTCATTCAAACTTAAAACAAGTAAAGGGAAACATGGTGAACCTGATATTATGGTATGACAAACCAACCAATTACCAAAACATCCATGTAGTTTGATCAAAACAAGTAATTAAAATACACTTATATTAAAATACACTTTTTAATGGATTAACATTAAATATACTAGATATCAAAATCCCTTGCCACCATGAAGTTCTGCTACATTCGAGAAGAAAAGCAACAAAGGCAACCAATGTCCACGCTAAGATCATGTTCAATTGACTGACCAAAACATCCAGAAATAATAAGAATATTTAACTGTTATTTGATCATACCTGATGCTGCTGAGGTTGCGGTTGTGGCTGTGGTTGCTGTTGGACTTGCGGATAACCACCATATCCAGGATAGCCTCCATAGTACATAGCAGGATCTTGTGCTACTGGAGCATAGCCATAAGTCTCATATCCCAGTCCATATCCGTAGTATCCAGCGCCGTTGTACTGGCTTTGCTCTACCTGAGGCTGAACAGATATAATATATATCAGTGCTTGATGCTTGTTAGTTTCAGACTGAGAAATAAAAGATATACAGCAAGAGACTAACGTTCCTTGAAATATGAAAATGGCATCATTAGAATTTTAGTAAAAAAAGAGAGAACGTTTTAAATACTAAGTTGTCAAAAGCATATTCAACTATTTTAAAGCATCCTAAATTGCCTTAAAAAATGTGATCGTAATTTATTAATTGACTTTGTTATCATATTTAGTATAATAACTTCAACCAATACTGAAGAAAAAAAAGAGTCTTGCCAGGGCGACCCTTGAATGTAATAATTAAATAAACAAAGTGCTCAGGTTAACCCTTGAATGTCGAACAACTGATTCTAAAATACAGAAATATTATCCATTGACTTATTCTAAAATTTAATCGGTAGTGCTCTATATATCCAAGCACTTAAAAAGATATACTATAGAGGTTGCAAAATAGGCAGGTCAGGTGGATTAAATGACGGGTATAGGGGGCGGAAGCCAATTCGGTCTTAACTTCATTTTGTACAGTTAAAAGGCATGGATATGTTATATGTACCAACACTTATCATTTTTTTTTATGAATAATATATATAATTATGCATTAATTTGGATTACAATACCAAGATAATTAGAAATAATAGTTTAAATTTCGGATATAAATGATATATTAGGTCCTATGCATTAGTAATGGACTTTGGACGACTTCCAACCCATTCCTTCCTCCTTTCAGCTAAAATTTTGCTTTGACTCGTTTTAGATAAATTACAACACTAATATACCAATACAAAAGTAAATAGGTCGACAATTTCATCTATAGTATTTCAAGCTTAATTTAACAAAATTTCCCATAAACACACATACCTTTTAGCAAATTGAACAAATCCACACCGTTTGCCCACCAGAATCTTCACATGGACTAATTGTCCATATTGACTAATAACTTGCTTAAGATGGTCGTCTATGACGTTACGATCCAAACCACCAACAAATACCTGCAATCATATTTTTGAAACCAATGAGACCTTTGGTTCTAGAAAGCAATATGTGCTCTGGTAATGAATTTTTTTACTCACAGTATTATTATTTGGATCCTCATAATTCTGTGTTCCCTGAGTATTCTGGTATAAAGCTGCAAGTAAAGAAAGCTAGTACCATTAAAACAAGAAGCAATTGACTTCTTTTTTACCATTCTGCTGCCTGATATTGTCAATGGTTACAACCAGGATTCTATAGGGAGAATTAGGGCAATATGCAAAGCAGAGGTGTTAATATAACAAAGAGACCTAGAATCATTAAATTTTTCTTACGTGACTATGACATACAGTCCTAAAAATCATTACCTACTACAAATTTACACGTAAAGGATTGTGCAGAGAACATACTTTCAAGACATCTATAAGCAAGACATCAATAATATTCAGGGTGGTTGGGGCTAAATTTTTTCCTAATGGGTCAAATAGGCTGAAACTGTTTTGACGGGTTACTTACCATCCCATATTCCCAGCTTTAAAAATCATTTGCTTTACATATATTTAATCATTGTAACAAGATAGTTTTGGTAATCATTTATGACGCAACCCGATTAAATCTGCACAACCCATTCCGACCTGATCTGCTTTCACCTGATAAGTAATTGTAACAAGATAGTTTTTGTATTCATAACCTGACCCGCTTTAGTCTGCATAAAACTACCCATTCTGACCCGAGCCTGCTTTGACCTATTACTTACCCGCCGAGATTACCACCTTTAAAAGCCATCCCATTTAAAAAAAATAAATTAAGTAAATATCTTATTGCAATACAAGACAGTTTGTAATCCTATTTAACCAAATCGTTTTGATCTGCATAAAACTAAACTACCCATTTTTGAACTGAAACACTGCTATTAAAAAAGCCTGTTACTTTCAAATTTAATGCATTACTAATAAGGGTATTACATTTATAAATGACTTTCCGTCTCTTAAGGGTACATGAACATTGTGACAGAGAAAAGCTTATTCTTTTAAAGTGGTGATAAAATCTATAACATTGTATGCTTAGCTAATCCTATAGGCTATACTTATGTTCGCCGAGCCATAAATGCAATGCCTTGTATTACATCTATTTAGTCACATGTGGACAGCAACCTTTACAAAGTATCAATCCTATATAACAAAAAATGTCACGAAGAAGAAATTCGCGGGTTGTTAAAACTAAGATAATATTCTATAAATATCTTCCACCCGTACCGACTTGAGTAAATTCTTAAAAACATAAATCGAAAGACCGGACTAGTACCAAAACATCAATCCTCGATTAGAGAAATTTCACGATTGAAATATCTTAAAAAACTAAAAATAATCTTCTATAATATCTTCACCCGTGAAGATATTCCTAAAAACTTAAATCGAACGCGACTAAGACCAAAACATCAACCCTCGATAAAAAATTTCACGGGTGAAGATATTCTTAAAAAACTAAAATATTCTTCTATAATATCTTCACACCCGTAAAGATCGATTCTAAAAAACTTAAATCGAAACGTGCCGCCTAATACACAACATCAATCCTCGATAAAATATTTCACTGGTGAAAATATTCTTAAAAACTCCTAAAAACTTAAATCGAACGCGACTAAGACCAAAACATCAATCCTCGATAAAAAATTTCACGGGTGAAAATATTCTTAAAAAACTAAAATAATCTTCAATAAATTTTCACTCGTGAAGATATTCCTATGAAACTAAATAATCGTATATAAAACATCTTGTATTTTTTGCAACTCTAAGTTTAAATATAAATATGGACTTGTCAAAAGCGTGGCGCGTGTGTTGAGGGGGGGCGGGGGGGGGGGGGGCGGGGGGTGGGAATATTTTTCACACACGCAAGATACTATTAACAAAAACTTAATTTAGTCTGTGGGGCTATAACCCATCAATATCTCCATAGACCGACGCCGCAGCGAAACTGGACCATCTATATCAAAAAAACAGTAACCGGACGCTTAATTTCAACTAAAATCGAAAAAGGAAGGCAACATATCTAAAACAATCGATAACATAGAGCATAATATAGCATCTTCACATGTGACAAGATCTAACATTTAGACAAAAACAAATTGATTCCGGTGGTGATTAATCGATTGAGATTCCAGTGGTGATTCCGGTAGCAATTCGAGTAGAATACGGTGTTAAGAAGGTGAATAACGGTTAAAGACGATTGTAGAAGGTGAATGGGTGGTTGAACGACGGTGGTGGTAAAGGCTGTGGCGGTCGGTTCTTGGTGGTCGGTGGTGATGGTGATAAACTGTAAGTGTTTATGTTGTTAGAAAAGTTGTCAATGGTTTCACACTTAAAATTGGAAGTGTGTGTTTTTTTTCCATTTTATATAGTAGCTTTGAAATTTAAAAGACGGAAATACCCTTATTAGTATACTTAATGTAAATTATGGATTGACCTAAGCCTTTAGATCAAGAAAAGGAGGGGATGAATAAAGGGCTATGATTCCTTCTTTTCTTCTCATGAAAATTAGTCTTCTTATTTGAACGCGCCCCTATATATATACAAATAATGAAAAGTATAATGTATATATAATATATATATATATAATCTATATTAATATATATGTGTGTGTGTGTGTGTGTGTGTGTGTGTGTGTGTGTGTTTATATAATATATATATATATATATATATATATATATATATATATATATATATATATATATATCATCTAATATATATATATCTGAAATAGTATGCGGGGTGGGGGGGGGGGGGGGGGTGTGTGTTGGTGTGTGTGTGTTGTGGGGGGGTGTGTGTGTGTATACATAATAGTGCATACATATAACATTACATATATAACATACATATATATACATATCTGTAATGTTAGCCTCACTTTTTAGTGAATTGACGTCTTACACGGAATTAGAATAGTTATGTGACACGAGCTTACCACGCAGGGTTCATTTACAAAAAACTAGAATATTTTGTCTTTTTCGTTTAGTAGTAAATACCACTCCATGCTCTCCTCCCTTGAGGGTGGTAATGGTAACAGTTTTGTATCTTCACACCTCTTTCCTCTCGTTAATCTAATCTTTTTCCTTTTGTTACAACCCTCTCTCTAACTTTCTCTCACTACAAAACATAACGATTCATCCTATGTATTTTGATCGACCAAGACCCCCCAAAAAGATGTTTTCGATCCTTGTCAATTGGTATCAAGACCTAACCATGTTGTGTTTTGTTTTCGTGTGTGCTGTTTCGTGGGTGACAGCTTTTTATAGCTTATTAAAAGCACTCTCGGCTTATTTTTGAAAAAAATAACACAATTTTGTTGTTTTTTATATAACAATTCCAATATTTTGGACTTTTTGTCTTTTTGCTTATTTCATTCTTATTTTCTCAAGCTTATTTCAAGCTTCTTTAAGCTTATTTGTGTTCTATTTACGTGGCTTTGTTCTTGAGAAGAGCTTATTTTAAGAGCTTATTTTCCTGGGTGTTTACTTGTCTTATTGCTAGTTAGGCCAAATGGTTTTGAAAGAAAAATCAAGGAGAGCTGGCAGATTCTAATTTTCTGCTCTCCTAGTGACGAGTGAGATGTTTTGTTGTGTTTTGTGTGGCAATAAGACAAACCAATGGACTGAGTTTGAACAAATTTTGAGATGAACAATTCGCAAGCATCTTCATCAAACGAATTCGCAGTCCTTAGTTACGTCCGAATTCGCAGTTCCATTCAACAACCGAATTGGCAGTTATAGAAGGCACCGAATTCGCAATTTTCCTTCTTCAAACGAATTCGCAGATAGACTTAAGGATCCGAATTCGCTGATGTTTAGTTGTGACCGAATTCATAATGATGTGTATGAACCGAATTAGCAACCATCCTAAACCCAGACCGAGTCAACTCAAATGAGTCATAAACGAGTCACGGTCCAAACAAAATGAAACGAATGAAAGAACAGACAGACTCGATACAAACCCCTCGTCACAATCAACAATCTCAACACAAATCCAACCAATTAATAAACCTATCCCATTGTCATACATTAACTCAACTCTATCCCCATACATCAAATAGACTCGAACTTAATTGATAAACCACAATGATTCTCAATTTTTTTTTTCTTATTCCGTCGTGTTTTCAAGATCACCATAAGATCATAGCACGAAAATAGAAATCATTATTGATCTTTGAAGCATAGCCTCTTAATGTTTACTATTTGAAAAGATATAAAGAATGAAGAAAGACAAGAGTGTCTCATTCTTTATTTATTTTTGGTCACTCAAATCAAATGAATCAATGAACAATCAAATCAAACCTACCTTAAACCCTTCAAAGGATCTTGCCGCTACTTGTCTTCTGGGTTCTTCATGGATTATAGCAAGATGTATAAGGGGTGGTTCGTCTTTGCTATGGTGTGATAAGGTTGGGTGTTCTAACATGTTTTGAAATTGGAAGTTGTATTGGAGTTTTGCCTATGTAGAAGTGAGAAGAAGGAGGGCGTATTTGTGGTGAAATAAGGGATTCTTTTGCCCAAAATAATATGGGATAAGATATATATAATATATAGATATATATATATATATATATATATAAAAATATATATATATATATATATATATATATATATATATATATATAAAATAAAAAATGGATAAAGCATATAGAACCCAAACCCTTACCCGTGAACCAGGAGGTGGGGGGCGTGTACAGTTCCGTACCGAAACGGTACCGAATCCCGGTATACGGTACGGGACCCGTACCATGATTCAAGTAAAAAAAATCGGGACTACTAGTTTGGTACGGGACCGGTACCAAATCGGCAAATTACCGAAAAAAACAGGAAAAACCATCAATTTCCCGGTACCAGGAACGGTACCACCGAATCCCGTCGTTACGATACCAGGATAACCTACTAATTTATGCTCGGGGAAAAAATATCGTCACCACTAAATTCGTCCGGGACCTGGTATTGGGACCCGGTACGTGCATCATCCCTAATATATATATATATATATATATATATAAATATATATATATATCAGATCATTTGGATAGGGGGTACTTGACCGGTTATTGCTAAAAGGTTTCTAGGCTTGGTATTAGATGTTGGGCCGCTGCTCAATGTTGTTAAATGATGGACGAATATTAATAATTGGGCTGAGTTATATTATTGTGGGCTGTTTGTGGATTCAAGACATGGGCCGAATGTTCTATGTGGATGTCGAGTATAAGTTGATGACATTGGACTGTGTTGGGACAGTTTTATACATTTTTATGTGGGCTGAGCTATATTGAGTTGTTGAGATGCGGGTATTTAATGGATTGAGCCGGGTAGTAAAAAAAATTCATGTTGGGTAAAAGTATAAAGTGACCGGGTTTTATTACTTGGCCGGGCTGTGCTCATGGAAAATTAATTGAGCCCGATATCCGCTAACAAACACAACAATAAAAATCACAAACAACAACACAACAAACACAATACATTACACTAAAACGATCCTTATCAAAATTCACCTTCATTCATAAAGGCTATTCATCAAATTATAAGTGTAAACGACTGGGGTTTTTGTACGATGTCACTTATTTGGGATTGAGAGGAAGGCTTTCCGAACAGTTAGAGTACTTATTCGGTCTTTTGTTCTTTCTACCTTCTCAACGAAGATGACTTGTTCGGGCATATACGGTTTGTGATGAAGACTTGAGTTATCTAGTTATACTTGATGTAAGGAGTTACATATAACAACCCGTAATTTTTATCAATGTAAATATCCATCTATTAAATTAGATGCACTGTAATATTTATCTATAATATATATGCCACCTTTTATGACCTGTAAATTTTTGCTTTAATCTCAAGAGGAATCTACGTAACTTGCCTCTTTAAAGTAAAACAGAGCTCCACGAAACCCTCGACCAAATGCCATCTTATCTAGATTGTTTAACATCATGTAAACATACTAGAAATGTCAAGGTGACAAGTCCGTCAATTTCAGGTCCTTAATTGAGCGGATCACGCGTATTAATATATTTTTTATTTTCATGTTGAGATAAGGACTAAAGCGACTAACTGCGAAGAAAATATGGCTTACAATTGTAATTATAACATAACGTATACTAAGAACCGGTGATGTTCTACGTATTAACATCGACCGCTTATATTTTCAAAATGCCATAGAACTAATTTTATTACATTCGTTTTTACACACATCGTGTTATGCTCATTTTTCCGATTTTAGGGGCGGGGTAAAATCTTTACGAGCAATGTTTATAATTATTATTCGTCTTGTACCGTAGGTACTTTAAGATTTTCAGAAAAGTATCCCAATTAATGTAGAAATATTTTTACTTTGTTCGTTTTTACTTCGTGGTTCCGCCTAAACTCTTATTATATTTATCGTTAATACCCGTTAGCCTCAAAACTACCTACCTATCTTAAAATTTATACCCTAAACACAAAAATCATTATAAATTAAACACAAAACTTGGTCATCTACCACTCTTGGTGGCGTGGCATTTCATAAGGCATGTGTCTAAGACACATGTCTTAGGCAAATGCATGCAATGCATGCCTAGATCACATAAAACCATGGTTCCCATCTCATCTCTCATAGACTTGATAAAAATTTCACCCATACCTTGTTTCTCTCCTCCCTTGCCGTGAGCTAGAACCACCACAACACCAATTCCATACAATTTTCTAGATCACAAAATAACCACACTAGTAAAAATGACAACCTAGTATATTCCTTGTAATTTTGGAGGTGATTAAAAGGGTTTTCAAGAAGGGTTATATAAATTTTGGGGCTGAAGTTATACAAGTTTTATCAAGTTATTTGAGTAAAGAAAAATGGTGATCAAAAATTATTTTGGGTGAAGATCAAGTTTGAAGATTGAAGTCTTGTATATTTTTGATCATTAGATCATCATCTTCATTTTTATTGTGGTAAAATCTTATGAGTTTTGTTTATGTTTTCTTTTGATTTTCAAATGTATATGTACATGCATGATATATGATGATCAAGAATTAAAATGGGCTTTGTGTGTATGAATCTAGGTTAATCATAGCTAAAATAGCCATTTAAACAAGTAAAATGATCATAAAATTTATAGGCTGTAATGAACAGTAGGTTTTATAATTTTCTACAGGTTTGAGGTTGGATTTGATTACATTAGGTCATAGATAAATCTCTTATGAACACTTGACAATTGGATGATTCCTAGAGGATAAATAATGAATGAGTTATGATCAAAACACTAAAACAAGTCAAATCTGGACCTTGCTGTACAGATTGTGTAAAAAGTCATATTTACGGGCTGAACCAATTAAAAAGTGAAGACTATGGGTTGTAGCTAAAGTCATGTAGATTCTGAATCAATTGGATAGTCAACCAACTCTTTATGGGTTGTAAATAGCATGAAAAATGGTGAAAGTGAAATTTCAGTCCTAATTAGTAACTTGACCATTAGGTAGTAATATACCCATATGTATAAGTAATATTAAAAGAGGTATAAAAATGACTTTGAATCTGTAAAGTACACTTAATTATGAATCCAAGCATATAAATATATCAATTATACCATTTACGGTTTATAAATTATGACTACTTTCGTAAACATAAAAGTATACAAAATTTACTACTACCCGAACACTATACTATGTAAAGCGATTTTTGTAACTAAAACCCGAGGTGGTAAGGACCCACTTCTTGGGAGTTTTAAAATACTAACATACTGATAATAAAAGTATCCCGACCTCGAGAACCCGAAATTTTATAACAAGAGTCATTTATAAGCTTAAATGGGCCATAAGGCCTTATTGGACCACTAGGCCCAATGAAACAAAATGGACTTATTGGACTTAACTTTAGGCCCAATCCACTTGGACCTTACTAATGGGCTAGGACCTGGTCTTTGGGTAATAATATCAATATAATAACTTAATGGGTTTGCTTAATGGGCCTATTGGGCTTTTTGGACTAATTTAGACAATACTAGTAAAATGGCTAATAAAAACAAGTTAAAAACCTAGAAAACTTTAAGTGTGAAATAATTATATTTCAAGAGCAAGATCATCATATAAACTACATGTATACATATACTTATTTAATTTATGAATTATCATTAATTTTTATCGACTAGAAACCTAAGACCCGTTACAATTTGTATAGGTCTTGGTTGATTGACGCGCCTACTTCTGATTGTTGATTATTCATCGATATTCTCATCCGACATCACTAAGTGAGTTCATACCTCACTTTTTTTACACTTTAATTGTTTTATAAACCCGCGAGGGAGATAACATGCTTGTTTTTAAAATAGAACACAAGGGAGATTGTATGCTAGTTGCCTCGATTATTATTATAAGTTAGCTTAACTCGCTAGATAAAAGACCTGCGGAAATCATGAATTGTTAACTACCGGGAAATGGTAGACGCTTATACATGAAATAGTACTATTTGGAGGCTGCCACCTCCAATCCGTGACGACTGGCTATCGTCAAGTGTCGGGAATATGACACAACGGTGGAGAGGCCGTTGTAATAAAGAATAATATACTCAAAGCGAGGGTGGTATAATAGGCATACCTTGTTGTAACCCAAACATAATTAGATGGTAACGTTCAATGTCATGAGACTTATAATTAATCCCCCAATACTGTTGTTGGCCACCATCGTTATATCCTGCTGAATATTGAGAAATGAAACTTGTGTTTGCGGAAAATTTTATTTTTATAAATATAAAACTCTATGGATTCACTATTGGTTGGGGATTTGTTGACGTGTTTAGCATGTTTTATCTCAGGTCCTTGAAGGTAATTCGGCGATGGAGATTTTGGTTGTCGCTTATGGAAACCTAAATATTTTGAAGGCCCATTAAATAAAAGTCATTCGAAGATGATTTGAAAAAATGTTGTATGAATAAGCGAAACCATTTGGGACAGTGGATGTAAACTTTATTTCGAATGAGGTATTTACAAATCGTCTCCTTTTTAGTTCGTTTTATATGCTTGAGTTTTATATTAGGGGACTAGCACCCCAAATGACCCTTCCGCTGAGATATATTAAAATGGGGGTGTTACAGATTGGTATCAAGAGCTTAAGTTATAGAGAACAAAAGATTTTCAAAAAAAATGAACAAAAGGATTTTTGAAATCTTTTAACTATAACTGTGCAAGCGAGATCTCCGAATTACCAATGGACAAGAATGAGAAGGATTTATTTATCGATATATATATATATATATATATATATATATATGTTATAGAATGAAATTTTCATTTATTTGAATATAAATGTTAATTATGTAATTATTTAATACCAATACGAGATATTTATACGACGCAGATTGTCATGGAGAACCCTAATCATCTTAACGAGCCGAACGAAGCTATTCCCGAAGTGAACCCAGTTGTTCCCGAGCCGAACCAAGTTGTGGATATCCATGATCCCAACGAAATGGTTGACATTCCCGACGATATTGATTTGGTTGATTATGACAATGAAGATCCTGAAGAAGATCCTGAAGAAGATCCCGAAGAGGAACCCGAGGAAGAACCCAAGGAAGATGTTGAGATTGAGCTCGACAATGATGCTGAGTTATATTTCCTTTTGATGTGGAGGGTGACAAAACCCCGCCACCTAGAGATGTGTCATCTGATTCTGTGTCAGAGGACGAGGAGGTCGATGTTGCACCCAGACTACTTGCTGGAGGACTATTACCCAAAAGTCTTACGCCACTCGTACCTTCCCGAGAGGTCTATTTGAGATGGGTGAGTCATCTTCTGCTCGTGACTCATCTAATAATTGACGATTTAGCACCGTGGGCTCTGAGGCGTGATTTAGAGGCGTCACGTGCTCGAGCTAGAGAGATGGAGGCTAAGTGGGGTACATGCCAAACTGAGATTGCTCTTCTCAAATCCAAGAATAAAATTAGGGAGAAAGAAAGGGAGTTACTTAATCATGATTTGTAGAATTCGATGCCGTGCATTGGGTAATGTTCTCGAGAGGGTATCGGTATTAGAAAGCGGGTAGGGAATTGACACATTGAGAGAAAAGGATGGCTTGAGACTAAACTAAGTTAGTAGTGGTTGTAGGAGGGGGGAGCGTGATATTGCTGAATGTAGGTTGCACGAGTCCCTATTGTGAATAAGATGTTCTAAGCTAGGATAGGTTTCGGTATTAGGGTCTGTTCTGAACCAGCCATCTGATGAAGATACACTGAGCGTCCTAGAAATAAAACGAAGAACCTTCTTCTGATGTGACCGGAGGACCTTGCGAGCACGTGTACCACTAGAGATTCTTAGTAGAATTAGTTTTATCATTAGTAGTATCTTTTGTAAATCACTAACTAAACTGCGATGTCAGTTAGTAGGACTAGTCTTTTGGTGTTGTATAACATTAGATGTGTGAATGTAATGTAAGACAGATGCAACTTGTAACTTATTGGTGGATTAATGAAATGACTATCTTTTGGTTCTAATTCTATGTCGTGTGGTTGTTACCTTTCTTTTCTTATTTCTTCTAAATTGTTCCTTTTGCTTAATATAATAATTGAATGAATACTCATTATGATTTGAATTGTGTTGTAATTTCTTCTCTTCGTATTCTCAATCGCCATCGATATCATGGATCTCATGAGGATTTTGTCTAAACTCTTTTCCTATCAGATTGTAATCGTTTCACCCATTCATTTTGTGAACCACTCTTGACTACTCTCATGCAAACCACTTATTATTTTATAAGTTAATGTAATATCACCTAAGAAAATTTTAAATTTCCATCATTTTACGAGTTATTTTAATTGAGACTTATAAATAGTCGTTATCACAATAAAGTTGTTTATTAAACATCTTGTAAATTAAATTACTTTCATAACTATAACGATCCTTGTAAATCATTTTTTATTTCCATCTTATAATTAGGCATGGTTATACATTTAAATATAATAACACTAGTTTGACGAACTAAGCATTGCATCGCTATTCCTAAATTATACATAGTCGTGCACCTATGTATAATTTAGAAGGGGCCATGCAAGGCTGAATAGTAGTCACCGTAAGATTTTAAAAAGATCAAATTTTAACCGTAATTCTGAAAAAAAAAATTGGCTTGAAAATATTACAAGTTAGGGACATCTACATATGTGCCCTTATCCTTTTCCCAATCGAATTAACCATCTGTGGATGTGGTCTTACTTGACAATTGTTATTCTACCACTTATTTCCTTTCTTTTCATCATGAAATTCTTTGGACACTTATCTAAATTATTGACTACTGATACCCGACTTGAAGTTTCGACGTTTCTATCCTTTCTTTTCGACTAATCCTCCTTTGAGTAACGTCGGTAAAGATCCGAGATGCCTTCGAGGTGAAGTAACGAATTACGAAATATGGGGTTTTATGCCTACCCACATGGTATTCGTTCCTCTCTTTTGACCGAAAATCTCCGTGTGAATCACGCATTGATTCGCTCTCAATTGCTAACTCTGTCTAATTGATTCCCTTGATCGAGAAAGGTCGTGAGTTATTCCTATCTCAAGTAAATCATGAAGTAATTTGAAGGAGAAGCTATAGGGAGTTGTTCCTGTTAATCGAGACTCTCGCCTTGTATTTTCTTAGAGAATTAACAACTTCCGCCACCAAGGCAAGTTGAATTCTGTAGGTCCAAAGTCTTGGATCTGATTAGCCTTTATAAGACAATAGCTAACTTGAATAAATCCAAATCAACTATGTGAGAGACAATGACTATGAATACTATGTGTTAATGCGGAATCTTAACACAAGTAATACAAGAACAATTGTAAACTAACTTCTATATTGCTATTGATTTCTATTAGAATACTATTCCAATCTCGTACATAACATTGTGCCTTAGGGTTCCTTTTATACACCAAAGAAACCTTAATGGGCTTTACAAACGTGTGAAAGGATAATGCATATCCTTTCCT
Organism: Tanacetum coccineum; assembly: GCA_026074375.1. Classification (NCBI taxonomy): domain Eukaryota; kingdom Viridiplantae; phylum Streptophyta; class Magnoliopsida; order Asterales; family Asteraceae; genus Tanacetum; species Tanacetum coccineum. The sequence goes on along the minus strand of BQNB010004517.1, from coordinate 85,243 downwards.
AAGATATCTCCTAAGATATCTCTAAGATAACTATTACTATTCTGTTACATAAACGGACTTAACTAAAACAAAATTAACTAAATACGACCAGTACTAACTATAGTACTGCTATTCTACCAGTACTAACTTTAGTACTGCCAGACTTAACTTAGTACTGCTAGCATTAACTTAGTACTGTCAGAACTAACTAATACTACCAGACTTAACTGTTATACTACCAGTATTAAGTCTTTTACAATTTATTTCCCAACAATCCTCCCCTAACTTGATCTTCACTTGTGAACTTCAAGTTTCTTCAAATGTCTTCAATTTGAACTTCCTGAGGATGTTGTAAATAAAACTCTTCGAATTATTCTTGATCTGCAATTCTTCAAATCATCTCTTTTTTATCTTTGCATCAACTATTCTTCAAAGCTTTTCAGTAACCCTTCATATCAGCAACATTGACTATATGTACATCAAATCATATGGTTTCAGACTATTCTCATCACTTCCAGGTGTGTTAACTCCTGTGAGAGGTGAATCATTGAAAACTGTTAAATGGATTATGATGTCCTCTTTACCAGATAGCCATTTCTACTCTGGATATATCAATCTTTGGCTCACGCCACCAGAAAAGGTGCATGGTTCATGGTCCGACGTTAAAACCATTTCAACTCTCAGAACATTAACATTGGTGAGCTGAATACCATATGTTTTGGCAAACCATAACAGCCAGGGGGGGGGGGGGGGGGGGTGGGGGGGGGGGGAAACGAAAGGTTGAGTATCCTTTACCTGTAGCCGTTTGCTTAGGGCTAGTCAATCCTTTGGCACCTAGAAAAGGTAAATTCCATGGTAGATTGATTACCATATCAACTAATTTGTACATGAAAAATTGGTGGATTTGATGTTACCATCCACTTTTTGGAAGTGTCAACCATCTAAGATGGATTAGCAATTTGTCTTTACCATAAGCCATAATCATAAGGAACTAGTTATGGTTTTTCCACAGCCTTTACCACAAACCATAAACTTGTGGGCTAGCCAACTCTTTACTAACCAGATATGGTGGAGTTTAATAACCAATATAATTTTTGGTCAATTGGTCATCCATTAACAGATTTGAGTTAGACATGGTGGACTGATAACCATTTGTTGTGTTAGTGCATAGCACCTCCACCAAGTGTTGTTCTCCTCATCTCCATTCTAGATTTCTAACTCATCAATCTCCATTATTTTCTAATACCAGCTTGCTTCTCCATCATTTTCAAAAGTTTATAACAATCCTCATCTGGTTTTCCTCCTTGAAGTTTCTTGTCCAACATAGCTTTGCATACTTCAGCAGACAAAGGATACTTTCTCTCTATTAGCATATAAACATCTGCAGACTCCAAGTTCAAACAATGTACTCTGCAAGCATCATAGTATCTCCAACAAATTATCCTTTGTTGACCTGGCAAACTCCAAATTGAATCTGTACTAAGGGGTTCTTCAAACATGTTCTTCAAGTATTCCCAAAGTACCTTTTCAAATTCATCCTCTGGCTCATTCATACCATGTTTCTTCATGACAATCCTGTATAGCTCTGTAAGATCATCTCTTGATATGTCAGTCAGCATTGCTCCAAAGCTTATGTATACCCTATCAGTTCTATTCTCCCTTACAATCTGGTATACACCTTTCCTTCCTTGCTTAATGATCTTGTAATTGGTTATACTGGGTGATTTTGTAGCTACAGGAACAGTATTAATGGGAATTTTAGTACCTGAAGTAGAATCATCTTCTTCATTAGCTTCATCTGAATCTTTAGATTCATCAATATCATGGTCTGTATGGAATCCTTTCCTTGCTATTTGTTTTCTCCTCTTTCCAATCTTCTTGGTTGGCTTATCATCTTTGTCTTCTTCAATCTTCTCCTCTGTTGGTTGAGTACCTTCATCATCAAACTTTAGCTTCTTTGCAGTTTTAGTTTGAATCTCTTCAAACTTTCCTTTGTTGCTTCAAAGTTCATGGGGACATAGGTATCCAATTGCTTAACCAATTTTTCAAATTCTGCTTTCACTTCTTCAAAATTTAACTTCTTTAATTGAGTTAACTTCCATGTCCCTTGATTCTTTAGAAAGTTTGACATATAGTTCCTGAGCTGTGTTTGAGTCATAGGCTTATTCCTTTTTGCTTTAGCTCTTTCCTCTGCAAAGTGTTTTCTTCTTTGATTTACCAACTCTACCATCCTTTTTGCATAATCTTCAACAGTAAGATCCTTTCCAAGCACACTCTCCTTCAATTCTGCATTTGCTTCAAGCTTTGCTCTAATAGTATCCCAATCTTCTTCAGTATAAGATTGAGCTTCAAACTGAACTTGAGCCTTCCTTTTCTTTTGTTCCTTTGTTAATTCTTGCTCTTCAGCCATCCTTTGAGCTATAAGTGAATCCAAATGAACTTGTTTGGCCACTTCTTCCTTTTCCAAAGCTTTTTCTAAAGCATCTAATCTGATAGCTTCAGCAAGTCCTGCTTCTTCTTGAAGAATTTGTTCTTTTGTCTTTCTATAAGCTTGAGTCTCTTCTTCTTTTGTCATAGGAGCCTTTTCTTCTCTTCTACCTCTTTCTGGAGAAGGTACTGAGACTCTTATGCTATCAGTAGTAACGGGATCAATGCCAGTATTGATATCCAAACTGCCAGCATTAATCTCTTCAATACCAGAACTAACTTTAATGCCACCAGTATTAACTTTTTCAAATGCAGACTTAACTTCTTCAAAGTCCAAACCAGTACCATTAAATTCTTTTGAACTCTTCCTTCTCTTGTATCTCTTTCCTTTGTCAACTGACTTGATCTTGTGAACTTTTGTTAAGATTGCAGCAGCTTCTAAAGTTGTAGGACTTATGTCTTCAACTTGTTCCTCCCCTGAAGCATTGACAGTCTTTGAGGGAGTAACAAGCACTTGTACCAAAGAAACCAGAGGATCTAAAACATGAGTCTTCCTCCCCTAAGCCTCTGTTTCTTCCTCCTCAGAATTAGACAAAAGAACCCTCTTGGTATTTCTCTTCAAAGCAACCTCTAAAGTCTTTACTCTGTCTACCAAAATGAGGATAGCTTTCCCAAAGATCTGTTTGGTTTCCTTGAGCTGCTTCTCCAAGTCACCAATCCTTGTCATTAACTGGGAAGTAGTAGCTTCTTATCTAGGTGTAGGTGGTTATTGGTTAGTTGATTGTTGTTCAAAGGTATGCTCCATTAGTTCACGTGAAGTGGAAGGTAATAGGGATGCAGTGGTAGTTTTAGCAATAAGTGTAGGTGGTGCAGGTTTAGATAGAGGTGGAATATTTGTGGCTTAAAATGGTATAGGTTGAGTTGTAAGTGGTGTTGGTGGTACCACGCTAGATGATGGTTGAGGGTGAGTGACAGATGGAGCTTCTTGTCTTGCACTTGGATTAGCAATAGACAACATAGCAGGAAACAAAGGTCTTGGTACCCCTCTAAAACCCCTTTTCATGTTCCCAAAAATCTTTTTGGTCAAGGTCACAGCCAGATAAGGGTGTTTGTTTTTAGTTTGTATATCTAAAATCATTTGTAGAAAACGAGGATACATCAAAAACTCTGTTTTGCTTTTCAAGTTTGCCACCATGCCATCAAAAATTAGTTTTGAAAAATTATAAACTCTGCCAGTGGAAAGAGAAATCAAGGCAGTAGCAATATTGCTACCAAATTGATCCCATCCACCACTTTTAGAGCTCATACAATGTAAAATATGGTGGACTAAGAATCTCCATTGGGGTGTGAAAAAACTTTTTCAAAAGGTAAAAGATCCATCAGTAGGATACCCCATATGCCCCATCCCCTTAAAAATCTCATTGTTTGGAAACATGGTAATCCCTGAAGCATCTGCTAATTGAAGCTTACTTCTAATAGATGCCTCAGTAATTGTATACTCAATAGTATCAATAGTTGCTTTTAACGCGAGAGTCCCATCAGCAAGAGTTATGGCAGTAGCAGTCTACCAAAACTGTTTGACTAGGGAATCATGCATAGTAGGATTAGTAGTTAAAGCATACCTGAGGTTGGATCCTTTTAGAAAATCCACTATCTCTGTAAACCCTGCACTTTCGTCAGGTTTGCGCAAAAATCCCACTTGATTATGTTTGTCGCAGTATTTTAATTGAGCCATGATTTGAAAGTTGCAATAAAAGGTAGTGATGTGGACTAAAAATTATTGGGTTTAGTTACGAGTGAGGCGCTAGATGCGGGTAAAAAGAAAATTGAACATATCCTTTGTAAAGATAAAGAAGATTTTTACTTTGATAAGAGGGAGAGAGTAAATAAAAGATAGGTATGAAAGAGAAATCAAACTTTATCTATTTATAACTTCTCTTTTAATGACAATAGCGTCGTAAAAATCTGTAACGGTAACATTTAAACAGTGTTTAAACAGCAAAAATCAATTTTCCCGCAACCAGCACTAACGGTAACCTACCAGAATTAAAATTAACACTACCAGACTTAACTTTGGTCAACCAGAATTAAATATGTTTCAACCTAAATTAACTCTTTTTCAACCAGAATTAAGTATTTACTGAAGACTTACAAAACGAAGACCTTATCACACCTTCCTTACATCTGCAAATCCATGTTATTCCTGCAAGAATTAGTCTAAAACAAAGAAAAATATGTTGCATGAGTTTGTATAATACCATAATTAACTTAAACTAACTACTCGAATTAAAATTCTACTAACTACCAGAATTAATACTATCTAAGCCAGAATTAAGTTAAACTAAACTACCAGAATTATACAAACTTTATAACTAAACCTCCCCTTAAACGTAGCTATGGATTGATCATACCTATATTAACCACTAAGAAATTAAACCTTTGTCCATCAAAAGGTTTGGTCAATAGGTCAGCTACATTTAAGTCAGTGTGATTTTTCTCCACCCTTATGAGCTTCTTCTCATAACAATCTCTTATAAAATGGTGGTGTATCTCAATGTGCTTTGTCTTGGAATGATACACTAGGTTCCTCATGATGAAAATTGTGTTTTTATTATCAATGTGGATTTTGGTATTCATGAAATTGAAACCATAGTCTAGCAGTTGATTTTGAACCCACAATACTTGTCTACAGCAATTTACAGCAGCTACATATTCAGCTTTAGTTGTAGAAGTAGCCATTATGGTATATTTCTTGCATTGCCATGAGATAAGTCTTTGTCCAAGAAATATGACAAACCACCTATTGTGGATTTTCTATAAGTTTGACACCACCGATAATCACAAATCAGGAGAACTCAAGGTCAAAAGGTGATTCTCTAGGATACCATAAGCCCAAATTGGGTTTGCCCTTAAGGTATTTAAAGATCCTCTTCACAGCTAGAAGATGTGACACCTTTGTATTGACCTAAAAACAAGAACAAGCACAAAAAACAAACATAATATCTGGCCTAGAGGCAGTTAGATACATAAGAGAGCCTATCATAGATCTATACAGGTATACATCTACATCAGCTCCGTCCTCATCCTTGGTTAATGCCATATTGGTTTCCATGGGAGTAATTGCTGTTTTCACACTTCTAAGATCAAATTTCTTCAACATGTCAGCAACATACTTGTCTTACAAGAATTAAAAGACCAACTGACTATGTTGTTTGACTTGCATCCTAGAGAACCCAAGAACTTATTTGAAAATATGCCTTTCATCAAGGCCCAAATTCGCAGCAAATCACACAAGACACTTCTAGTAAGAGCCAAAAGATGAAATCATCCTACATACACTTGAACCAGCATGATATCCTTCTTGTCTTTCTTAATAAATAAAGTCTTGTCAATGGTACCCCTTATATATCCATGCTCTTCTAGAAATGTTGATAGAGTAGCATACCAAGCTCTAGGGGCTTGATGAAGTCCATATTAAGCTTTGACAACCTTATAAACCTTCTTAGGATGATCAGGATCAACAAAACCAGGAGGTTGAGAAACATATACCTCTTCATCTATAGTACCATACAAGAATGCACTTTTGACATCCATTTGGTATACTATGAATCCCATAAATGAGGCAAATGCTAAAAATAACCTGATAGCTTCTATTCTTGCCACAGGAGCAAAAACCTCATCATAGTCAATACCCTCCTCCTGTCTGTAACCTTGAGCAACTAATCTTGCCTTGTTTCGGACCACTACTCCTCTTTCATCTCTTTTATTTTTGTAGACCCATTTTGTACCAATTACCTTCATTCCATGAGGTAGATCTACAAGAACCCATACTTGTTGCAACTTAAACTGTAACAACTCCTCTTGCATGGCTTGAACCCAACTGTCATCTTGTAGAGCATCAGAAACTCTTTTAGGTTCCTCCTGAGATAGAAAACAGGCAAACAAACAATGCTGTTGATCTTTGTGATTATTTCTTTGCTACTTTTGAATATAGCTGAAAAGTGTATGAAACTCCTATGTTGCTGCACTGGCCTTCTGGGTTTGTACAGCTGACTTAGGATCACCAAGGATTTGACTTTTTGGGTGAATATTGTGAATCCTAAGCGTAGGAGTGGGACTGACTTTTATTTCTGTTGGTAAGCTGTTGAAGTCAGTTACCACACCCTCTTCATCATAAGAAGCCTCATCAAAAATTCATGTCTCAAACTGGTGAAAAATTTCGAGCTCTAGCATAGCTGAATCATCAGGATCAAACTCAACAGTATTAACTGGTTCACTACCAGAATTAACTGAAAGAATGCTGGTAGAGTTGGTTTCAGGTACTGTCCCTAAATGCTTTTGAGCGATTGCTTCTAACTCTTTTCTAAAAGCTAGAATCTTAGGATTATTTTCTAAAGTGCCAGTAGTAGTAGCCTCCTTCTCTTGTTGAGGTTCTTTCAAAATCTCCTCTTTCTTTGAATTTGCAGAAGACTTCCTTGTCTCAACTTTTTTTGCAGTAATCTTTATAGCTGAAGGTACAACATAAGTTCTGCATCATCATCTTTTTCCTTAGAAGCATTATCATTTGGAGTTTATGAAGTACTTGCACTGTTAGTTACTTCTGAATACCGCATGTAGGGTTACTTGATTCTCTCCAAGAGTACAGAATATAATCATGAAGAATCAGTAAGAATAGTCAATATCAAACATTCATTCTATTAACCACTACCCTTTATCATTAGGTTTATCTCAAGAAAATTTGACATGCCAATTAAACTTCTACTCTTTTGGTTACTAATAAAACCATAGTAGGCTTATGCTATTTAGTGAGTAACCAACTAAGAATCCCTCATGAGATTTCATCAAATATGCCAGCACACAAGAGTATCTAAAATTGATAACCATGACGCCCAAAGGCTTATGTTAGCTAATAATTAGTATTTGCCAAACAAAAGGCTCATAAGGAGTTTTTGTTTCTTGAGGTTTGATCCACCTATCCTATTAAAAAACATAACAAGCATTAGAAATTGCTACTGTCCAAAAAGTATTGGTAAAAAGTGAGTCTGCTCGCATTGTCTTGGCAAATATGTACTTTCGTTTTTTGTCTTTTAGTCAAAACGCAACTAAGAAATATTATGAACCCATATTTATTTCTTGACATTTAAGCCCCAAAAAAATGAACAGATGTAAACCCAGATTGAAACAGAACTTGTAACAACATATAACAACAACCTGTTCTTGACTTTTTCACAAAAAAAAGAAAACGATGAACAGTACGAGTGAACAATAACATGAATAGTGACATGAACAGTTTTTGAACAGTAACTGGAACAACAAACACATGATACAATACACCCTGCAGCTCTGATGCCAATTGTTATCCCATAAAGATTCACATGACAAGAGACATGATCCGAAGGTCGGAGAGGATTGAACAAATGTTTAGCCATATTATTTAGTGAGAGAAAGGAAAGATGTGTGTTTTCTAGAGAGAGAAACACACACCTTATTACAAGTGAAATGAATCCTCACCCCTCCATGGAAGTATGGAGGGGATATATATAGCCCTGGACATGATCTACTTACTACACTTGACATTTCTAGTCCCTGCGTATCCGGCCAATATAAACTAATGTAATTCCGTATTAGCCGACATATTTTAAGGCTAACAATTGTTAGCCTTAATTATATTAAGTCAAACAAGAATGTTATCGGTCTTAGAAAGTCAAACTAGGTCTTGTATTGTAATAGGCTAGTCGGGTTTAACGGGCTTGGACATTAATCTAATATTGTCTATGTATCGGGCTAAAAGCCCATGAGAAGCTAAGCCCGACCCATTTAGAAGCCCATACACCTCACTTAAGGCAAAAGGGTATAAATATCCCTTCACCACACTTGGTGAAGGGTGTTGGTTACTTTTCTATCACTTGTAACTTTCCAATTCTCTCTAATCTAGTTTTTCTCTCTCTAATTTCTCTCTCTAAGATTCCATCTTATTTTCTAGCATTTTGGTAAAGATTATTGTTGTGTAATGGATTAAACTAGTGGGATAACAATATCATTCTTAGACTTAGGTGGGACTTCATCCTAAGACCTAGACACATTAATTCTGTCATAATTAAAGCATCCGCATAAAGCATCCTTATTTGCTGATTATAATCTATCTTATGGATTAAAGCAATGGTGATCTTGTTGAACCCTAGCTCATAGAGACTTTACCCACTTACTACTTAAAGGCAATTTATACTCTAGTAGTCCACTTGTCCAACTATCCATTGGAATCAGAACATTATTTGTTGAATTGTCTAGGTTCACCTGCTAGTCAACTTGTTCAATAAACCAAAGGCAATATCTGTTTAACTAGTTAAGCCAGAAGCGTATCCTTAGCACGAATTTAGAAGGACAATATTTGCGATCCTATGATTCTAGATGTATAAATCACTATATGGAGAGTTATCTCGGCATCTAGATTACTTGATCCGTATCACTAGATTCAGTTGAATGATAGGTCACATACAAAAGCACGTAAACAAGTATAAATTGATAAACATAAACAAGCAT
>BQNB010004517.1:15000-69542 GCA_026074375.1 Tanacetum coccineum | reverse complement strand
AGCACGTTGTCTGGAACTTGAAGCAAAGCTTTCTAATTTACGAGATAAGATTCAAAAAGATAATCACAATGAATTAGTAAAATGGTTTTCCAATCTTAAGGTGAATCACTTGAACATGCAGTTAAAGTATCAAAACCTTAAAGAAATTTTTAGGAACAACCCACCTCCACCCACTAGAGAGACTCCCGATTTTGATTCAGTCTTTGTAATCGGAAAAATGAAAGCTTCCCTTCAAGGAAAGGACAACGTTATCAAAAAATTGAAAACGCAAATCTCTCACTTGTAAGAGACCCGTAGTGAAGCTGACTGTACACTTGAATTCAGGGCCTTAGATTTTCAGATCACTTAATTAACTGAAAATGTCACTATTCTTCAAGAACAAAATGAGCTTTTTAGGACAGAAAATGAAAAAATTAAGCAGCATTACAAAGAATTGTATGATTCTATTAAGATCAAGCGCGCTAAGCATATAGAACAGACAACTGCCTTGACAACTGAAAATGAGAATCTGAAAGCCTAAATACAAAATAAAATGAAAAGTGTCACTAAGGATCATGTAAAACCAACAGTTCTTGCACTAGGTAAGTATGCTACAGATGTTGAACCAATTCCCCCTCGCAATAGGAACAATAGGGAAGTTCATCTAGATTATCTCAGGCATCTTAAGGAGACTGTAGAAACCCTTCGCGAAATAGTAGAGGAAGCTAAGGTTGAAATACCCTTAGATAGATCAATTGTATCTGCTTGCCGTTACACTAAACACTCTCAAGAACTCTTAGAATATGCGATTGGCACCTGTCCGAAAGACTTTAACCAACAAGATAAAAAGCATGCTCCTACCCCTTTAATTAGGAAAAAGCAAGTTACTTTTGAAGAACAATGTGACACGTCAAATAGTAACACACATAAACATGTAGAGCAATTGAACACTCAAAAGACTAATGTCCCTGTGCCTCCTTTTACAGAAGTAAACTGTTGCACCAATGCTAGCGGATCACAACCTAGGAGCAATACCAAGAAAAATAGGATCTCGCCAGCTAAAGGTGTCAACAAGAAAAAAGTAGAAGAACACCCTAGGACAAATAAGTCTAACTTAAGAACCATGAATCATGTTGATTCTAGTAGTAGCTCTAAGCGTACTGTAATTAATTCGAATTCTGATTTTGTTTGCCAAATATGTAACAAATGTTTAATTTCTGCAAATCATGATGTGTGTGTGGTTGATTATTTGCAATATGTTAAGGAATCCCCCTCTATTCATAGTATTCATAATGTTGTGTGCAAAGTTAAGCAAGTTTGGAAACCTAAGAAATTTAGACAAGTATGGAAACCCACAAGCAAAGTGCTTACCAGTGTTAGTCATCAATGGAGACCCACGGCAGAATATTCACTTTAGGAGAACAGTGCCCTTTAACTAGGCTCACTAAACCCAAAGTAGCACCTGCTAAGCAAAACAAGAATTAGGCCATTACTTGTGCTAACCAACAGGAACCCAACCAAAATTAGGGATCCAACTTTGCAAGCTCTCCATCTTCGTCTGTTTTCAAATGCAGGTCGTACAGATCGTCCTTTGGTATTTGGACTCAGGCTGTTCAAAACATATGATGGGGGATCGCTCATGGCTCAGGAATTTCGTGAATAAGTTCATCGGGACAATTAGATTCGGGAATGACCATTTTGGTGCTATCATGGGTTATGGAGATTACGTGATTGGTGATAGTGTGATTTCCAGGGTATACTATGTGGAAGGACTGGGACACAATCTGTTATCTATCGGACAATTTTGTAACTCTGATCTGGAAGTTGCATTCATGAAGCATTCTTGTTATGTTCGAGATATGGATGGTGTTAAATTTATTAAAGGCTCTCGTGGTTCTAATTTGAACACTATCTCGGTTGAAGACATGATGAATTCCTCTCCAATTTGCTTGTTGTCCAAATCCTCCAAGAACAAATCTTGGTTGTGGCATCGGCGTTTAAACCACTTGAACTTCGGTACCATTAATGACCTTGCAAGAAAGGATTTTGTACGAGGCTTACCTAGATTGAAGTTTGAGAAAGTTCATCTCTACTCCGCGTGTCAACCAGGAAAAAGTAAAAAACATACCCACAAACCTAAAACTGAAAACACCAACTTGGAAGTTCTTAATACCCTTCATATGGACTTATGTGGACCAATGCGAGTGCAAACAATTAACGGGAAGAAATACATCTTAGTCATCGTTGATGATTATTCTCGGTTCACTTGGGTTAAAGTTTTTTTGAATTGAAAAAGATAAATCCCAAGTCATCAATTAAAAGTTACAGATGCAAATACAAGTCAGTCTCAACAAAACCGTCAGATACATACATACCGATAATGGCACTGAATTTGTCAATAAAGATCTGACTGACTAATTAAGACAAGTCGGCATTTTTCACACCAAAGTCCACTTCAAGGGCAGCCACCAAAAAAAAGCAGAACGACGTTGTCAAAAGACAGAACCGTACTCCTGCTAGGATAATGCTGATATTTTCCAAGGCTCTGATGTTTCTATGGGCAGAAGCTGTTGCCACTGCTTGTTACACCCAAAATGATCTCTCATTCACACTCGTCATAACAAAACCCCATATGAGCTTACATGTTAAGAAGCCTGATCTTTCTTTTTTTGAGTCTTTGGTAATCTTTGTTACCCTACAAACTATAGTGAGAACCTTGGAAAATTACAACCAGCTGAGGATATTGGGAATTCATCGTTGGTTTATGTAACCAGAAGCTGAAGTTTAAGATAGAGTAATCTACAACAAAAGAAACACCAGACGCACAAGGAAACAGTCACGTTCAATTCGCGATGAGAGACATGGGCCACCTGTACAACTCAGTACAGGACCCGCTCCTACTTTTCTGATGCCTGGACAGATAAGTTCAGGACTAAGACGTAGAACCAAACTGGTTTCTGCAGCACCTTCTATAACCCCCCGAGCGCGCGATAGGAAGACAGGAGATTTTATTCCAACCCAAATGTTACATGAATACCTGGAACTACTCGTGTTGAAAGACGGACTCTCCTTCTCCAACAGTTCAATGTTCATCACTTCAGCCGTAACAAAACCTTCATCTACTACCATTCATCAAGATGCACCTTCTCCAAGTCATTTACCGTCATCTTCGGCATTACAATCTCCAAGTTTACATCAAGGCGTTGCAGCTGAATCTACTCTCATGGAAAACAATCCTTTTGCTCCTGTTGACAATGATCCCTTCATAAATGTATTTGCTCCGGAACCTAGTTTTGAAGCATCATCATCTGGGAATCTTAGTTCAGCAGAATCTCCTTATGTCACTCAAACACTTTAACATCTCGAGAAATGGAGCAAAGATCACCCGCTGGATAATATTATTGGTAACCCCTCTCGGCCGGTATCCACCAGAAAACAACTGGCAACCGATGCCTTGTGGTGCTTGTATAACTCTGTACTGTCAAAATTCAAACCAAAGAATTTCAAATCCGCAACAACTGAAGATTGCTGGTTTCAAGCTATGCAAGGTGAGATTCACGAATTTGATCGACTTCAAGTATGGGAATTAGTACCTCAACCAGACCATGTCATGATTATAGCTCTCAAGTGGATTTACAAAGTTAAGCTTGATGAGTACGGTGATGTTTTGAAGAACAAGGCTAGGTTGGTGGCCAAGGGATATCGACAGAGGAGGGTATTGATTTCGAAGAATCATTTGCACCGGTTGCACGTATCGAGGCTATTCGAATCTTCATCGCCAATGCCGCCAGTAAAAAACATGACCATCTATCAAATGGATGTCAAGACAGCATTCCTTAATGATGAGTTAAAGGAAGACGTCTATGTTAGTCAACCAGAGGGTTTCGTTGATCCAGACCATCCGACACATGTTTATCGTCTGAAGAAGGCTTTATACGGTTTAAGGCAAGCTCCTCACGCGTGGTATGATACCTTGTCAAGATTCCTTCTGGACAACAAATTTTCCAAGGGTGCAGTTGATCCGACATTATTCACTCGGAAAATAGGCAAACATATTCTTCTTGTTCAAATATATGTAGATGATATTATATTTGCCTCGACCGACCCTAAAGCGTGTGACATATTTTCCAATGAGATGAGTTCTAAATTTCAAATGTCAATGATGGGACAAATGTCTTTTTTTCTTTGATTACAAGTTTCTTAAAATCTCGGAGGCATTTTTATTAATCAATCAAAATTTGCTCTTGAAATATTAATGAAATTTAGGATGGATTCATGTGACCCTGTTGATACACCCATGGTGGATCGAATTAAACTGGACGAGGACCCATTAGGGATTCCAGTTGACCAGACTCGCTTTCATAGTATGGTCGGCTCCCTAATGTATCTCACTGCCAGCAAACCCGACCTTGTATTCGTTGTATGCATGTGTGCTAGGTATCAGGCATCGCCTACCAAAAAGCACCTTGAAGCTCTTAAACGGGTCTTTCGGTATCTCAGAGGAACCATTAATTGGGGTCTTTGGTATCCAAAAGACACCGCTATGGCACTAACGGCCTATGCAGATGCGTACCATGCAGGTTGTCAAGACACACGAAGAAGTACATCCAGAAGTGCTCAGTTCCTTGGAGATAAATTAGTCAGCTGGTCATCAAAGAAACAAAAGAGCACCACGATCTCAACTACAGAGGCTGAATACATTGCCATGTTTGGATGTTGTGCTCAGATACTTTGGATGAGATCACAGCTTACAGACTACGACTTTGTCTTCAATAAGATTCCCCTATATTGTGATAATCGCAGTGCCATTGCTCTCTGCTGCAATAATGTCCAACACTCCCGATCTAAGCACATTGACATACGACACCATTTTATACGAGAGCAAGTTGAGAAAGGCGTAGTTGAGTTGTACTTCGTGATGACGGATTATCAGCTCGAGGACATATTCACCAAAACATTATCAAGGGAACGGTTTGAATTTCTACTCTCGCGACTTGGTATGAAGAGTATGTCTCCGGAAACCCTTAAACGTCTTCAGGAAGGAGAAGAGGAGTAATGGATGGTCCTCCTATATCTTATGTAAATATGTATATAGCTTAAATCTAAAAATAAAATACAAAAATATAAAACCTACAAAAACCATAAAAATCAGAAAATAGAAAATTCCAAAATTAGTTTTTCAAGACACGCCTACCGTTTATCGATAACATTTACGGACCTAGAAATGTCATTCAATAATGACACGGGTTTTTAAATGAAGCTCGAACGGAAGTTCAAACTTTTCAAAAAATGTCTTTATGGCTTGCAGTTATTTCTGATTGCAACCCGGTTTTCAAAATGAGGAAAGCACGTCACCAAAAAGATGGCTGTTCCTAACAATGGGTGATTAAGTTCTCCCGGGCATGGATTACTTTATATCCATGCAACTCTGACTTAATGTACGTTTCAGTGCATTATTTCTTGATAAAGAAAAGAAGTATTCTTTTTAACCAAATAATTTTTCTTCTATGATTCTTCAAAAATTATTTGTGTTAGCCATGGTGGTAAACAGTTGTCTTTACAATGGATCAGTGTTTTAAGGAATTTCACAAAAAAGATTTAAAAGCTAATTCAACCACTCAAACCATGACTACAGTCATCGATTGAGGGGGAGAGTGTTTTTCAAATTTTATGACATCAAACGGACTTATTAAATCATCCTATACTTAAACAGAAATGGTTTTGTATTTAAATGGGGTTATAATTTAAAGGGGAGATAATTTATTCTAACTCAAAGAGCTAAATGTGTCATTAGTTAGAAAGATTAGGGACTTATGTGCAATTTGCTAAATGTTTCCTAGCTGTAATTAACTACAAGGACCAGTTGTGCCATTTACTAATCTTATTTAAACCTAAATACTTAATACCAAAAGTACAAGAAGTTTGAAATCCCACGGACTAAATCTGCCAACTTTGAATTGCTGGGATATGGTTGTTAGGATTAGATGATTCGAGTTTTATGTTCAAATATGATCCCCATGCGCTTGCATGATCTATTGAATATTTCAATGTTGATTGAATTTTTTGCTAGTCCGATTTGCATTTGATTGTTGTTGCCGATTAGGTGATTGCGCACTCATGTTATGCTCAGGATTAAAAGTTGAAATATGATTGAATTGCATGTGATTGATAACTATTTGCTTGAAAATGCCTGATAGTGGTTTGCTATGAATGTTCTTGATAGATGCTTGTCATTTTTGCTAAATAATGATTTGACAAATTTCCTGATAGCGGTTTGATTATGATATGAATATTTATATATGAGAAGGCAAACTGCTATGAGGTAGTGGTTTGATGAAGATTTAAGTCTACCACTTATGATTTTATCTCACCTTAATCAAATATGGCATGTCAATCAATCATGGCTAAAATTCTCATCTAGCATCAAACATCTGTCGTGTATGCATATCTTTGTTGATAGAATTGTGCAGATAACATGGCTAATGAGCATGTTCACTCTCCTGCTACCATAAGATCTAATGATCATATTCTGCTATTTAATGCCTGGGTGCCGATTGGAAAGGGTAATCATGTCTTGGATCTACAAAAGAAGCAAAGGAAAATAATCTTCAGATCTCTGTGGATACTCTGCATAACACAAACTTCTTCAAAGCTCTCACGCATAGCTGATGTTCCTTCCAGCTTTACAGTGACAACTGAAACAACATCAACACTTCCACCACCACCACCTCTAGCTACCACCAACAATCAACAGTTCACGAGATATTAGGTAAAGGTTTAAAGATCTGAAGAATCTTCAGGAATCTCGATTAGTCTTCTTTAATGAGGTTTCATAGATATTGACTACTGACTAATCAAGAGAATAGAATGATTTCATCATTCCAAACATTAGGTTCAATATCCATCCTGTTATGTAACATACATCATGTACATTATAAGTATTATGGAATTAGATGTTATATGTCGAGTTTATGAATTTTTCATGAGTTTCTTCGTTTCAACTCCAATCATAGATAAACTCATCATAACTGACACTAATAAGAATCCCTCATAAATTAAGGGGAGCATTAAGTAAGATTCCCATAACGGCTTGTTATTAAATTAGACCACATTTTCTCCTCAAATATCTCTAACATAATTAAATCAATTGATATCTCTCTAAATCACAAAAGGGTTTGAAATTTTTATGATCAGGAGAAAATGTGGATTTAAATATTAAATTATGATATAATGTGATCTTGAAGACTCAATCAGGTACTCGACCTTCATAATGCTAATAATTTTTGATGGACGTATGCACAGTTGAGCGGTAGCAGTTTCATGAATCAAAAACAATGCCAGAGGTACTAATGCTTGTGATGTTTACAAATCGCATCCTAGCTAACCTGATTGATTTTCCAAATGGTTTTATGGCGAAGTTGAACATTACTAAAAGACCGACCTTGTACCTACTTTATCGGAGTTACTATATGGTAATTAACTCACCATGTTTTTGAAATAAAGAGTTAACTATCCCAGAGCAAACGGCTACTAGTAAAGGAACATCAAATCCGTTTATGGCTGGTAGTTTGCCAAAAACTACAAAACCAACTTAGTTGGATTGTTGCTGAAAAGATGTTGCAATGTTGCTGAAAAGACAAAGTCGCTAATTATCAAGATCAAGATGTGTTAAAGTGTTTGGATACATCCTCCAAGAATTTAAGAAGATTAACCTGAAGAAACATGAAGTTAAAAGAGTTCAACAATCATGTTTAGGGGAGGATTGTTGGGAATTATACATTCCTGACTTAGTACCGTTAGTGATAATACTTAGTACCGATAGTTATAGTTAGTACTGACAGTACAAAGTGTTAAGTACTGCTCAGATAGTTAGTACCGTTAGTAGAAAATAGTTAGTACCGTTTAAGAGATATGTATGAGATATTATAGGAAAAGATATGTATTATCTTTTACGCGTTTTGTAAGCCTGTTAGGGTTTATCCTTGGTCTATAAAAGGAACCCTCACGGTATAGTTAGAATAGTTAGTTCAATATACATCTCATACAATCATATCTCATAGTTAGTAATCTGTAATCACTTTAACAGATTAATAGAAATCAAAGTTTAGTTTTTCATTGTTCTTCTTAGTACTATTGTGTAGATTCCACATATACAATTAGTATTTATAGTCAGTGTTTCTATATAGTCAATCTGTATTTATACAAGTTGGCTATCACCTTTAGCAGGCTGTAAAGATCTATTCAGTTTGGGACTCACATGTTGCTTCAAGACATTCTTCTGCATCTTCTTAGATTCAACATTACCACCAAATCTACTCTTGATAGCAGCCCATAGAGTTTTTGCATCCTTTATCCCATGGAACCTCAGTTGATATTCATCAGGAATAGCCAAAAGCAAAATGCTTTTAGCTTTTCTTTCTCTTTGTCTTGGTAATAGTGCTTGAGCAGTCGTTAGAGGTACTTCAGTTTCAACACCATTTTTATCAGTTGTTACTTGTATAGGACCATCACCATTCAAGATCACTGTGAGATACTGCTCCATCCTCATACTCCAAAGGGTATATTCACCCTTCTTAAGGATAGGAAGTTTTACAGTAGACACCATTTGAGGAGATTCTACTGGTGCTATTTGTGTTGCAGGTTCTTCACCAGACATTGTGTATTATAGGAAGAGATCTAGATCTAATAAAGTTCTTCTTATTCAGAGTTTCTCCACAAGCTCTGATACCACTTGTGAAGTCCTAATGAAACGAATCTTCTTTAGCTTGTTAAAGCTTAGTTAACTTGGATAAATCCAAACTAACTATATGAGAAACAATAATTGTGAATACTACAAGTTATGCAGAATCTAACTTGCAATTCTAAGAAGGACAATGATTACTAAACTTGAATATATTGATTGCAAATATTCTAACTATGAGATATGTGTTTTCTATGAAGATTGATATCTCTAACTATGCCGTAGGGTTCCTTTTATACACTAAGGAAAACCTAATGGGCTTACAAAACGCTTCAAGTGATAATGCATATCTATTCCTAATATAACTCATGCATATCACTTTAGCAGTACTAACTATATAAAACTAACAGAACAAAATATTAACTAATAGTACTAACTAAACTGGCAGTACTAACATTTGTACTGGCAGCACTAACTATTATAACTAGCAGCACTAATGACTTAGACTATTTTCTAAGTTCTTCAATAACAGCATCAAGTTGAACCAGCAGTACTAACTTCCAAAGCTAGCAGTATTAAATTGAATCAGTAGTACTAAGTTGTAGAAGTCTAGAATTCCTAACAGTTTGTAAAAAGGCTTAGGATTGTTTGGATATAATCATATTGTTTTAAAAGCCTTGAAGTGTTTCTGATTCATTAATGCTCCCTTAAACGGTCAACCACTATGCTTATTCTTAAAAAAAGGAGTAGAAATATTTAATAAAAGAGTTACACATAGGTATGATGATACCTTTAGATAGTCATTATCTTGCAAGAAGAAATGTTTATATCCGAGACTTAGTTGACTTAGGTATTATTATTTCTGCTATTTAGAAGGAATAATTGTGACATCCGAGACTTATCTAACCTTGGTGTTTTAATTTATATCATCAGTATCTTGTACGGAGAAATACGCTCATCAGGGACTTAATTGACTTTGATGTTATGGTTTTGAATTATTTGTGTACTTCGAATATTTGGGCTTTATACATCAAGTCTTCTTAATGCGGCTTGCAAGAAATATTTGTATCTACTCAAGAAAGGATTGATGGTTCGGGGAAAGCTAAGACAACTTCCATCTGGAGAGTATCGAGATGGACTATAGATTGCTAACATGGACAAAATGACTATGCCACTTTCGGTTTGAACATTTCAGGTCCTGTCTCATACATAATCTTGTACATCAATAAGTAGTGTGGTAATCAGTGTTATGTGTCAGTTTATAAATTTTTCATGAGTTTCTCGTTAAACTCCAAATCATTCATAAACTCATCATAACTGACACTAACAAAATCCCTCATTAATTGAAGGGGAGCATATATAGGTTCCAATATCGGCTTGTATTTAATCAGACCGCATTTTCCCTTAAATTTTCTAACATATTGAGATCCTGAATCTCAAAGGGTTTTAAATTTTTGATCAGAGGAGAGAATGTGATTTAAATATTAAATCTGATAAAAATGTGATCTATTAATACTCAAGCAGGCACTCCTCCCTCCATGTGCCAAACAATTTTTGATGATCGGTGCACACGTTAAGGGGGAGCATTTTCATGAATCAAAACAATCAAGGTACTAATGCTTTGATGTTTACATCGCCCGTACCTTAATTGATTTTCAATTAGTTTTATGGCGAAGTAAATTGTACCAAAAGACCGACCCTGTACCTACTTTATCGGAGTTATAAGGATGGTAAGGTTAGGTACATGTTCCCATGATCTCGCCAGAGTTGGAGGGATCTACCCAGGGACAATTCACTAGTTAGTGTAGAAGTCCTTAGGTATGATTACAAAAGGATTAATGTGAGAATAAGGGAATAGTGTGGACTGAGATAGAGCTAGTACTGGAACACACCCAATAAGGTACTAGTAATGAAGTCTCGGTAAGCACTGAAGGGGTTGAAGAATGAAAAAGAAATGTTAAGATAAAGGGTGAAAAGAAAGCATCCCTCCTTTGACATTAGGCAGAAACCGGGTCACTACATATGCTGTCAGAATCACATGGTTGATTGCTGACATTGAATACAAGTATCATGGACCTAGTAATACGCTGCACAACCCTTCCTAGCCACTCAAGATCCCTTAAAGGATTCTTGTTTCATTTCTCATGGAGATCAAAGCATTTATATCGTCTCTCTCACTCCGAGTTAGACGATATTAAAAAGGTGGCACTCTGCTCCAGCCTCTGACTACTAAAAACCAAATGTGCACGATTGAGTCTAGAGCCATAAGATCATCCATAAATTTCGTTAGGACACTAATACAAATTATGCTTGTTCATCACACAATGTGACAACAAGTAAAGATTCTAAGAGTCCTACGCATTATCCTCGAGGTATTGCCAGAACATCCGAGTGATACGAAAGTACTCACAATGAATATGGAAGTCCTTCTAGAGCCAACATCAAACAAGCTCTTGGTAGGTGACATGTGAGATTCACTATGGATCAAACTTGTGACAAATGGAAAGCAACGATGGTGCGATTCTTTATGAATTAAACTTGTTCAAGGCAGTGAATTAACGAATAGTTTTTGAAAAACCTTTCGATGTGCTCAACAACTGATTTTCGAGCACATTGACTGTGTATATCTTTCAAAACAAATGTGTTTCTAATGAAATTTGATTTTATGATATAAAACCGTCAATGTGTCACAAAAATTATTTTCTGAGTGACACGCGATTGACTTTCAAATCAAATTTTCATTAATCAGTGGATTTTTAATTCACTGGTTCACTTACTCCGTGCTTTGTCTACTTTGAGACGCTCCGGTTTAAGAACGGCTAGCGCAGCTGCGAAACCCTGTCAAGGAGATTCTTTGGAATTCTACCTGATCACAGGCAGTATTTATATTGAATAACGGGGAACCGTAGTTCTTGCAACCTTATTCAACGAACGTGAACAAAGACACGTTCATTTGTTTATCACTAACATATACTTGCAGGAATTCCTGACGGTAGACGGTAGCTGATGGCATGTGACATGTCAATTCACAACCCCATGCTCACACTTAATGTTCCTAATCAAAGACATCATGATGACTGAAAGACCTACAACACAGCTTCCGCAACTCTGATGTGTGCTATCATGATCCATAAAAGTGTGAGCATGCCGGTCCGAAGGTCACAACATTACATGGAGGCAATATATACCACAACAAGAATGATTAAGAGATTTACTGTGGCTGATGATCTTAAAGAAAGCTCAATGATCACACAAATCAATGGAACTATGCTCAAAGATCACTACATTATGTACAAAGAAATCAATGCGTGAAGAATCAAAGACTACGAGCTAAACACAAGATCAAGATTGTAGAGCTTACATTAGTATTTTCTGGGGTGACCTCCCTTAGGGGAAGATTGTTAGATATTAGAAAAAGACTCAGTCACCCCATGTATTTTACCTTTTATTGTTGCTCGTAGTTAAGTAGTTAATGTATAACATTCGGTAATGGGCCGGGTATTAAACCCAATGTATAAGCCCACTACCTAGGCCTTATGGCCGGTTTTATTGTAACCATATAAGCCTCTTCCATGCCATGGAAGAGGTGGGTTAGTCATTTACATTATACAAGTTCATTTTCTCTCACTAGAAAATTTTCTCTTACTTTCTCTCTCTAGAACTTGGCTAATCCACTAGTCATTCGATTGTGTTTTCCAATATCCTACATTTTCTTTGATCTCCATAGCACGATTTTTCCAAAGCTCCCGCACAAAATCCTCCATTTTGTTAGGATCTTTAAATATGATTGCAATCTCTTTATTTTTTGTTTTGATGGCTTCGACTTTTAGCTTCTCAACTTCAACTTTAATCTTTTTTTCTTTCAACATGTGGTGTCGGTCGATTGCCTTTTTGTTGTCTTCAACATGTTTTTCCAGTATCTCGTCAAGTCGACTCTTTGAAGATGAAGTGGAAGCAGTAGATTTCTCTTTTCGGTCTTTTTTGTCTTTTTCCGTACCTGTGGGACGTACTATTTCTTCAATATTATCCAGGCTATAGGAGTTTGCGAATCACATAAACTCTAGATGTCTCAGATGTTGTGTTCCCAAGTACCCATTTTAGTTCATGTTTAACCAAATTCCAACCATGTTCATGTCTGAAACTAGAGCCGTAAATGGCGTTATATTTATCTTGAGTGCCACTTCTAAAGTCTTCCTCGGACCATCCACTAAGCTTTTGGCTTTTCAACACTAAATATTGATTGTTGAATGCAACAACAAGCGGATTCATGTAATGCCAATGACCTTTGACTTTATCAACGGTTCTTGTAATTCCTGAAGTGTTCTAACTTTCATAGTATTCGTGAATCCGTCGCCAAAAATCTTTCTCGCGTTGAGACTTACCAGTAATGCTATCTTTCGAAACGTGTAACCAATCTCTCGCTAACACTAAATCCTCTTCCTTTGTCCATTCGTTTTTTGTACCTTTTAACTTTTGGTTAATGGTATTTTCGTTTGGAGTTAGATGCATATATAGATGATTTGGGTATAAATGATTTGGATATGGAGGGTTTGGGTACATATGATTTAGGTACATATTATTTGGGTACATATTATTTGGATATGGATTAGTATGTAGTTGATTGTTTGGACTTTCAAGATCTTCGGAAGTCATCAAACTAGTGAAATAATTTGGGTTGAAAGAATTGAGATTCATGATTTTTGTGAGTAATATTATCTTGACTGAATAATGGTTAGCAATAAGAATTTGTAGTAAATAAATGTTGAAGTAGTTGGAGCATTAAAGTAATAAATAAATGTAAATAGTTGAAGTAATAAGTATGAGTGGTTGGAAGTTGGAGCATTTGAGTAGTAAATAAAAGTAAATGGTCAGAGTAATAAGTATGAATGGTTGGAAGTTGGAGCATTTGAGTATTTGAGTAGTAAATAAAAGTGGGCCAGAGTAATAAGTATGAGTGGTTGGAATTTGGAGCATTTGGGTAGTTAATCTATACTACATTATAATGGAAATTCTACCCATTCTTGAAATGTTGAAAGTAGGAATCTTTTTGGCATCTTTTTGGAATCTTTGCTCATATATAAACCTCACACACACCGAATCATCATAAAAAAAACACACATATCCTCTTATCTCTCTCCATCTCAATACTTATCCTCTTTATCATAAAAAAAACACACCCTAACCGCCACCACCGCTCTATGACTCAGCAAAACCGGAACCCTCCTCCACCACCATCCCTCCTCGCCACCGCCGTCGTCACCAAACTGTCGTCGTCACCAAACCGCTGTCGTCATCAAACTCGCCGGAAAAATCAAACTCTCCGAAAAAATCAAACTTGCCAGAAAAAGAGAAGCACCATTGAAACCACCACTCCGCCGTGAGCCCAACCGCCAAAGAAAAGAGGCCGCCAAAACTCACGACCATCAAAAGAGGTTTTTAAGATATGAGGCATTTTTTTGAGTTTTATAATATATCTATGACTATTATTTATGTTTAGTAGGTTCTGTTTATAATCTGTAATACACATGGTCACCATTGTCGTAAATCCGAATGGTATATTCTTAAAGTTATAATATTGTATAAATGGTTATTTTGTAAATTTTGTTATAAAGTTTATCTTGTAGATTTTTGTAGAACGCTGATGTCACCGTCGTCTCTATTGCCGGAATCTTCGTCGACGTTGAGAAGTGTAATTTGTTATAATTTTGAATTTGATCATTGTGATACTTTTAATTGTATAAATGACAATCGTTAAATGTTCTTAACTAAATTAAATTGTATATTTAAATTATACAGGACATAAATGTCTAAATTATATATAAATGGCAATCATTGAATGTTATTGAAATATTCAACAAATTATTGAAAAAAGAAAATTCATTATAGAAAGTTTACTACATTAATTGTATAGTCTAATTATATTCTAATTATGTCTAATTATGTTTTGCAGGATGTGATTAGATCTTTGAATATGGGAACAAAGGATGTTGTCAAGTTTTCATTGTGGTGGTCTTCCGATGATTTAGATTGTTAAGGGAACGAAAATGTTGAAACTGAAAATGTATTTTAGGGAACCAAATGAAAATGTATTTTAGGGAACAAAATGGCAAGGAATTTATGCAACTTTTACGAATTCTAAGAGTTGACTAATATAGGATACATGGTTTCTAATTTTACTAAGAGTTCGCATATCGTTAATTGGTTGCCGCTATAAATGTGTTGAATTATCGCATGTTACATTCGTTTACAATTACATTTTGATATTTTCATGTTCTATTTTAAATGTTACACAAAAAACTTACCACAATATCGTATGTCGTTAATAATCTGCCGCTAGGAATTTCCGCCGCTATGCGCGGGTACTCGTCTAGTAAAAGTAAATGGTCAGAGTAATAAGTATGAGTGGTTGGAGGTTAGAGCATTTGAGTATTTGAGTAGTAAATAAAAGTAAATTGTCAGAATAATAAGTATGAGTGGTTGGAAGTTGGAGCATTTGAGTATTTGAGTAGTAAATAAGAGTAATAAGTATGAGTGGTTGAAAGTTGAAGCATTTGAGTATTTGAGTAGTAAATAAAAAGTAAATGGTCGGAGTAATAAGTACGAGTGGTTGGCAGTTAAAGCATTGGAGTAGTAACTAAATGTAACTGGTTTGAGTAATAAGATATGAAACACATTTCTTCGCATCTATCATACTTATAATTTCACCCTCAATATTTGGCTAACTAAATGTCTTCGGTGGGTTCATCTTCATCTCGTTTCATGTTTAACAAATTGTATTATGATGTGATTAATTAGTATAACTTTAGTAGAATTTATTTTTGTTGTTTAATTTGTTTGTATTATATGAATTTAATTTTTGTGTGTTTAATTTGCTTGTATTTATTGAAGAAAATTTAAGTTTTCAATCCTGTCTTTAAGATTAAATTGATGTTTTTTCGACAGAAATTTTTCCTATACATATGTCATTTTATCGTAATTTTGATAGTTTTCTGATAATAAGATTTAAGGAATGTTTGTTTCATACGTGTGCATTTCTTAACGTGTGCACCAAGTGTTTGATAAAATGCTTCAGTGAAAGCATAGTAGTTGTGGCTTACGTGTTTGATAAAATGCTTTAAATGAAACATTATGTGTTGACCGGATCGATGTGCTTTCAGGTGCATCTAGGTCGTAATTTTTATCGATGAAGTTCGGTTAAGTGATTCGAACTCGTTGATGATTTTTAGCAGCCGGAATTTTCCACGTCGTTGATGGTTTTCAGCCAATTTATAAAGAAGCTATAAGTTCACATCTTGTATTGGCTTTTGCTTATGGAAGTGTTCGTATACTTATGG
Organism: Tanacetum coccineum; assembly: GCA_026074375.1. Lineage (NCBI taxonomy): Eukaryota > Viridiplantae > Streptophyta > Magnoliopsida > Asterales > Asteraceae > Tanacetum > Tanacetum coccineum. Next base: position 53,549 of record BQNB010004517.1, on the reverse strand, counting down.
AACAAAAGTGTGTGTTATAAATGATAATAACGTTTACATTATTCCAAGAAATCAAAACTGAAGCACTAGAAAAGTATATTACTAATGGAAGGTGAAAAAGCCTTATGTTGAGGTCACCATTTGTGCAAATTCATGCTAGTAACAGTTCCACATTTTGAAATTACATCTTTATCATATACCAAAAATTTCACTAGTTTCAATGTTATTATAGCACATTCTTAGGGTTCGTTTGGTTTACCACATTGGACATTAGACAATTGTTTTAGCTTGTTTGGTTGGTGCATGGGGTTAAGGATTTGGTTTCCACACCCTTAAATAAAGGGTTACACAAAAGCTAGTATACTTGATGGGGTTTCTCCCTCACACACTTTTATTTCTTGCTCCTCTCTCTTTCTCTCTCACACACAAATCTCTTTTTCATTTTCTCTCTTTTATTTTAAATTACAAAAAAATATATTTTAAATTTATAAAAATAATTTACTTATAAATTAATATATTTTCTCTCTCCTACATTAAATTCAAATCCAAATTCTAATCCAAATTTAAATCCAAATCCAAATCTTAATGCTAAACCGGTCTACAAACCAAACGGACCCTTATTATTTCTATCTTCACCGGTCACTCCTCGATGTAAACACATTCGCTTAGAAATTACACGAAAAATCACACCTCCATACCAATTCCCTCACCAAATTCACAGAAAACAACACCTGAACATAAAATTTACGTCCACAGAAGCAATGATACCGATTAAAACTAAAATTACCTTACACGATCATATTCCAACAATACTAGATGGCGAATCTTCAACCACAACTAACAATTATACACATATCAACAAATACATTTAATATCACAAAACAACTTAAGGAAAAACTATTAACATCTAATACTGATCTTGACTATCACTACAACTAGAAACAAAAAAGCACAACTCCTCATCACAAAAAATGATTGGCAAAAAACAAGACCTGAATGTGTTATTACGTTGGTGATAACAGCTAACAATTCCTTAACACTATTTGAGTCACATTACTAAACAATGAAATAGATTACTTAATTTTAAAAGCATGTGAATATTCAATCACAACTAACAATTAAAAAAACACTTATCAAATCATCAACAAATATATTTAATATTCATACCTGGAATTTTTAATCGATGAAACCGCTCACTCGACAAAAGAATTTGTATTAAACAAATGATCTTTAAAACCATATATAATAAGTCCCTTAGCCATAACCCTTGTCGCTCGATATTTGAGGCGGTAGCTATCTTGTTATTTGTTATCAATTGCTTGTCCATGTTTTATATAAAAGACAATGGTCAAAGAAAGATAAATATTGGGTAAAAAAGACAAATTAACAATACCATGACAAAAGATGTAACCTTAAAATTCAAATAAGCTTAAGCTCATTGGCACACAACACCAAAACCAACTAAAAAACCAAGAATTAGTTCTTATAGTGCACACATCTTTTCGATTATCCTATCCCGTCACATCGGTTCAACATTAAAAAACCAAGAATTAGTATGCATCTTAGAGTTAAATTAATACAAACAACCACTCCGGCAGGCTTCATGAATTTTGAAATTGCTGGGCACGAGTAGAGGTGGTAACTTCATCCCATTTACTTATTAGGATATGGGTTGTTTTTCTTGATGTTAAATGGGTCAAATGGGTCCAACAACATATTGATGTTATCTAAAGTCTATAATTTAATGTAATACAACCTCCTAAATTACTATTATCATAGTATCTTTATGATAATTATAATTAACATGTTAATTATACAACAAATTAACCAAATGCTAAACGACGTTTGCACGTCAGCCCGTCTTGACCCGTGCTAGAAATGACCCATTTTAACCAGAACCCTTATTGATCTATTAGGAACTTGGCCAACCCGCCCGTGATTCCACCTCTAGGTTCAATGTGTCTAATACCATCCAGAACATCTCAAATACAAATAATCTTTATTATAAATAGATGAGTTTTCTCACCAGTTCAGACAAATTCTGAACTTCAGCAGCCCGACTTCTTTTGGAACATGTACATCAACGAGACGCGCTTTCTGTTTTAGTGCCCAACGACTCTTTATCAACATCCTAATCAAAACATTACTTGCACTAATTACATTAAAAAATAAAAGTCTTGTTGTTGTAAACGATAAATCAAACTATGGTTCTGGTTTAGGGGCTGATGTGTGTCGTTGTGTGGTATATATTTATGATTCAAGTTATAAATTTATATTTTGCCGACTAAACCAGAAAACACACTCTAACGGGCAGTGTACCCGGTCGATGGTAGATTCGTGGTAAGTAGGGTGTCGAACACTTGAAGCGAGGTTAAATCTATCAATTTATTAATATCTTGGTTATCTAATCTATGTTAATTCTATTATAATCTAAACCTAAGTTAAACCTATGCTAGCCCTATGTTACTCCTAATCCTAATTCTAATGGATAAATGGGGGTTTTTCAGCCTGAGAGACTGGCACGGTTTGGTGGTGACTAAAATCAATCAAGGCACTTTAACACACAGAAAGCAAATAAACAGAAGATCAAAGAGCGGTCTAGCCAAATATAAGAAAACTATATTAACCATTATTAATCCGATTAGAACGTTGGTTTGTTTATTTAGTGCAATGATTTCTTCTCTCGATGTGGCATATCATTCTTAGACTTAGGCGTTACTTCTTCCTAAGACCTAGACACATTAATTCTGTCACAATTAAAGCATCCGCATAAAGCATCCTAATTTGCTGATTATAATCTATCTTAGGGATTAAAGCAATGGTGATCTTGTTAAACCCTAGCTCATAGAGACTTTACCCACTTACCGCTTAATGGCAATTTATTACACTAGTAGTCCACTTGTCCAACTATCCAATGGAATCAGAATGTTACTTGTTGAATTATCTAGGTTCACCTTCTAGTCAACACGATCAATAAACCATTGACAATATCCAATTAACTAGTTAAGCCCGAAGCGTATCCTAGACACAGATTTAGAAGGACAATATTTGTAATCCTATTATTCTAGATGTATAAATTACTATATGGAGAGCTATCCCAGACTCTAGATCTACTTGGTCTGTGTCACTAGATCCAGTTGAATGATAGGTCACATATTTAAACGCGTAAACAAGTATGAATTGATAAACATAAACAAGCATGCAACGATAAATCAAGAAATCGAGATAAACAAATACCAAACATTCAAATCTTCATAATAATGGCTAATACCCGAAGGTATTAGCCTTCAAACATCATAATAATACAAGTAGCAACAATTTAGCGAAGGTAAACTAACCGAGTTAACGAATGATACCAAAAACTAAACGATTACTAAAGTATATGGAATTAGACGTTGCCTCCTATGGAATTGAGAACTTAGCTTGACCTTTTCTGCTCTTTTTCCCTTCTAAAAATTGACTTTTGTGGTTTAGGTATCGAGAATATGATTTATCACACTTAAAACTCATTTTTGAGTTTTGTATTTATAGGGTCTGGAGTCGGTGTCGATACGGCGTATCCAATGGATTGGATACGGCGTATCGAGGTGTCTTGGAGTAGGGACCACGATTGACATCTTCCAGAATCTTCACATACTATATCTTGGATACGACGTATAGAGTTCTTCTGGATACGGCGTATTGAACTTCAGTCCTTCGTGGTCTTTGGTGTGTACAGGCACGGATACGCTGTATCTTCTTGACGGATACGGCGTATTAGATGTCAGAATCTCAAATCTTCAAAATATCTTTGTTTAAGCTCCAAAATGCGCGCCTTTTGATAAGTTTCACCAAATACTCCATAATTACTGCAATTCTCAAATATAAACGATTAAGTAATAATTCTTTGCAATAATTATACAAAATGGTTCAATATCATGGGTTAAATGATGCTATAAAAGTGACGTTATTTAAATCCTTTAGAAGTTATAAAAATGTATCTTTAAGGATATTTTCCGTTAAAGCATTTATTCGATCGATTACAAGTACACAACCAAACACCTCAAGAAATAGGAAGATAAAAACACTCAAATTACTCAACTAATCTATGTGGTAACATGTAACTAATTCGCTCAATTGCTCAGTCGTGATGAGTTTTCTATCATAAGCTTGGCAAGGATACACATCTCCACCACTAAAGCCAATGAGTAACAAGTTTATAAAGGTAAATATGGGTTTTTGAATAGAAAGGCTTACGGTTTGATTACTTTAATGATATGAACAGGATCGATAAAAGAGATTAAAAGAACGAATACGAGATGGATAGATTATATTAATGGGATAACCCGACCCCCCGATGGTTTATATTAATGAGATAAACCGACCCCCCAATTGATTATGCAAACCAACTATTAATTATCATTCAACATAATGAAACTTTACATCCCTAATGCCCTATTTATAGAATTCTAAACAAGACTCCATTCCTAATAAGACTCTAATTCCTAATCATTATCTAATAAGACTCGACTAATAATATTAATAATTATCTACTAACTAGATAATGATAAATACGAGAATAATAATATGATTCATATCAATACTCCCGCCCCCGAAAGCACCTTGTCCTCAAGGTGTTGCTTTGAATGATCCAAAATTCCCGGATCCCATGCTCTTTGTTGAATCTTATTTGTAGACACCAAGTAGTAATAGTAGTCATGCTCTTCACGCGGAACTCCTTTGCTATAAGTCTATTCTTGAAAACTTAATCTTTCAAACCTCTTACCAAGCGAGATCCATAATTTTTTATTTGGCTGCGATGCAACCACAAACTTCTTCCAAAACAACTTTGCCTCTATTCTTCTTTTATAACATCGATTTTGTTGTAGCCCGTATGAATGGACTTGTTGCTCCTGATTCTTCTTTTCTTTTACCGTTGTATGTATCAATTTGCTCTTCATTTCTTTTTTCGCAGCCTCTACTGATTTGAAGAGCTTATTAGAGCACAAAGAGAACTCTTGATGCATTTGTGTAACACACTCCTAGATTTTAAAGAACCGCGTAAAACATTCCTCTAATTTCTTTTCAACCTCAATTAATCCATCCTCAAAGCTCTTGGTTGCTGCCATTCCTTCCAAATCATCAAAAGAATTTTTTTTGATGACAGTAGTCGATGAATAGTAGCCGATGAACAGTGTTTCGATGAATAGTTTTTTTTATTTTTTATTTTTTTTGAAACCCTAGAATCGAAACAGCTCTGATACCAATTTGATATGAACCAGATCGATAAAAGAGATTAAAAGAATGAATACGAGATAGATAGATTATATTAATGGGATAACTCGACCCCCCGATGATTTATATTAATGAGATAAACCGACCCCCCAATTGATTATGCAAATCAACTATTAATTATCATTCAACATAATGAAACTTTACATCCCTAATGCCCTATTTATAGAATTCTAAACAAGACTCCATTCCTAATAAGACTCTAATTCCTAATCATTATCTAATAAGACTCGACTAATAATATTAATAATTATCTACTAACTAGATAATGATAAATACGAGAATAATAATATGATTCATATTAATTAACTAATCTTTCATCGATACCAATGTTCCAGGAGGGCGACAAAGAGCACACATACACACCCGGAACGCCATGATAGATATATGTGACTGCTCATTCCCATATCGAAAAAGCTAAAGATTAGGACTAGTAAAGTAATATAGGGTAGGAACCTTCTAACTTTCACCAAAAGTCGTAAACCAACGAGGCAGATGCGACATGTATATACACCGAATCCACGGGATAGCCACACACGCTCGATCACATCCCTGTTCGAGTAAAACTAGCGGCTAATCATCAGGTGAGAGGGAAGAAAATTGGTGTTAAATAAAAATCAAGAAACAAATAGAACCAACCTAATTGGAGAGAACTATGGCCCCGTATCTCATAAATTATGGGAAGGATGCACAACTGTATGACAAGAGATTCAGAAAGAAATTATTTGACAAAATTATTTTTATGTTTCCGTTAGCTAGAGAAGTTTTTGATGGTGATGCACCATGGAAACCAAAGTGAGGCCTTCTTCTTTAACACATATTAATCTTATATTGATAAATAATCAATGATAGCGCTCAATCAACGAATAATCGATCCTTCGTGTAATTCCTTCGGTAATGCTCTTTTCGAAACGATTATCTTCAAACTTTCTTTCTCTCATTTTTTTTGCAATTTTTCTCATTTTTTCAATTTTTTTTAACTAAACTTCAAATCTCGGTATAGTTTCACCGTCTTCACGATCATAATAATTCCGGATAATTCCATCGATAGTTCTTCGTTCTTCGTTCTTCGGATTCATCAATAATTATGATGGCAGTAGAATCACATGAGTTTTGACTACTAATATACATTCTCATTTGCAATGTGCAAATTTCCAACCACACCAAAGATAGAAAATGACACAAGACTCCGGGAAATACAAACTTTACACTTTAAGAAACTAGCAACTGTAAATTAAAACTTAATCTAACAGGGTAGGTTTAAGGTGTAAGGGTGTAACAAAACAAATAATTGGTGTAAGTTCCTAAAGAATTGGCTCTACGGGTTGTTCTAGTGGATCTTCACTCTAAAGACGAGAGTGGAAAAGGGTTTAAATGGGAGGTTAACTAACCGGTGTAGTTAGTTAATAAACAACATTAGAAAGGCGATTTGGGTGTAATCATAAAAATTTACCAATGCAAACAAGTTACTCCAATTAAATCTACAATACTCATTATTGTGGTCTCGAGTGATATACCAAGCCAAGTTCTAAAGTCCACTACATCACCGACACACTCATATTTTTGTAGAATTTAGGTAAACATTTGGAAATGGATAGGCTAAATTCTCACAATATATAACAAGGGTTGTTGTGTGCGGGTTATGTAACATGTAATTTTCACAAAATTATGCTTGAAATTTTTTTAAATTTGAGCATATTTTAAGCATTTTAACGTTTGTGTGAAAAATTTAGGACAAGTAAACATTCTAATTCCATCCCCCCACTTGAATTATACAACATCCTCGTTGTATAGGTAAAACATTAAAATACGGGAATTAAAGAGAATTAGAATGAGAAACTCCCCTGATATTTGCTCGGTAGTGATTCTCCAATTTGCGTTTGTGAGCAAAATTGTGTTGAACAGCCGTCTTGAGGTTTCAAGACTCCAACACTTCAGGTTCTCTAGATATTTGAATTCTCCACCAATATTCGTTGATTTTTCTTTTTCAAGGTCATGTGTAAAATAGTAGAAAAACATGCTTTCCTATGTTGGCGTCTATGGTTAATTTAAAACTAAATACGGGTCAGTCTGGTGAATACGCCGTATCACGTAAGTGAATACGCCGTATTGATGTCTGGGAAGACAGACTCAATAACAAAATAAAATAAACTCCGGGTTGTCTCCCGGGAAGCACTTTTCTTTACAGCAAAGTCTTTAAGTTAGACTTGTCTTCACTTCTCTTCATCATGCCATCTCATGCACGCTAATGTGCCCACATGTGAGATATTCTTCCATTAACGGAACTCGGATAAATTCGGGTCCTAAGTTCAAAACTCCTTTATAGAAACCTTTAAGCTTTTGATGTGCATGCGATATTCCGTTCATCTTGTCATTCTCGTTTACCTTCAGCAATGGTGGGATCTTATTGCATTGTACATTGGTGTGACGTTTAAACCTCAGATGTGATCGCACTATTTGGTAAGTTACTTCATCATTACCCTTGTAAATGGTAATCATTCCATCGAACCGATTTGTATTAATTCCAACTTCTCTTAAAAATGGTTCGCCAAAAATAACATCGCCCATTCCTTCATCACGATAATCATCCATATCTTCTAAAACTACAAAGTCAGTCACTACAGAAAAAGTTCCAACAAAGATAGGTATGTTCATCAAGGCTCCGACTACATTGTTTCCCTTGTACTCTAATTTGTCTTTCATTATAGAGTTATGAAGCTTTTTGGACATTATGTTCACGTACAAGATTGGGAAAAAATTAGCGTGTAAGAATTCAAAACCTATCATGCATGAAACTTCAAATTGTAGGCATAATCGATACGGATTTTCTTGTCTTGATCATATTCACTAGGATATCCGACTATGTCATTAATCATTATATCATCATTCCTAGCTCAAAACTCCTCAATTACCTCACATGCCTTAATGGTGGGCATTAAATCATCCGTTTGATCTCTCCTAAGCTCTAATGGTTCATTTAGATCGTTTAATTCTATGAAATCTCCAAATGAAGGGTCCAATGATCTATTTAACACCAAAGTCTCTCCCATGAGCCTAGCTTCTAGATCAAGTTCCATTCTTTCCCTTAAACTTAACATATAGACTGATGTGTGCTAAAACACACATCGTTTATACCCCGTGAAACACTATTAATCGGACTAAAAATGCTAAAATATGGATAATTATCGTGCAAATATGTTTGTTTGGTATTTTTATGTCTTACAGGTAAAAATAGTTGAAAACGGAGCAAAAACGGGTATTTACGGGTTCGTTTCGATCAAGAGTGCTCAAATATCAAGATCAAGACAAAGTCGTTGTATAGAGCACGAAAATACGAGTTTAACGGTGCCTTCATCTTTTATTGGGCCGGCCCGACACTATTTATATGGGTCGGACCGACCCATATTTATATTAAACTAACTATTGCAGCTCAAGCCCATTATAAGCCCAGCCAAGCCCAAAAGAAAAACAAGCTCAATATTAATCATCCATCTAGCCCGGTCCAATAAGAAAAAGAACAAAAAGTGGTCTTGGCCCATATTTTCTTGGCCCATTTGGAATAAAAAAACCCTACAGGAACATGGATAAAAAGGGACAAGAGTAGCAGATATAAAGAATGATAGGAAAGGAGGCGGCATATATCTTTCTTATCTTTTTTTTTTTTTTGGGTTTTCTGTCTTTCTTTTTTTAATTCGTAGATGTAGATAGCGTACAGTTACATCTTAATTTATTTTATTTTATTTTTTTTGTTTATTTTTAACGTGTAGCCGGTAGGAGTAGATTTTTTTTATATGTATTTTTCACCTTTCAATTTAAGTAATAGTTAGGATTTAGCCGTTTAATTTGTTAAAGTATGTTTCGGGATGTTTGTTGATTTATTGTTGATGATTCGAGACTTTGTGAAGTTTTTTTAGGTGTAAAAGGATAGATTTTGTTCGATTTGTTAATCAGCTTAGTAGCATTATTTATGTTTGAAGATTATGGCGTTATGGATTGGGATTTGGATTAGTTTGGTTTTAATTCACACTTTGGAGTATGAGTTCATATCTATTGTCTCCAGGTCACGCCGAGCTAATTCCGGGTTTCATCTTTTTCTTATCTCTTTTATTTCCTTATTTTATACTTATCGCCATTTTTAGCTTAGTCATTATGATTGTTGCTTTAGTTGTTATCCGTAGCGTAGTTATGCTTATTATTGTTAGATTAGTTTTCATGTTTAGCGAATAGTTTTAGTATGCTTGTTAATTGACCGTGAATAGTGAGTTAAGTGTGGATTAAAAGGTAAATTGTTGATTAATAATTTTCGGATTATTTAGATTTCTTATTTGAATATTTCGAAGGGCAAAAGCCGGAGAAATAATCAAACATCAAATCTAGTAATTAATACTTTTATAAGATATCATTTTCAAAATAGACCAACGTCGTGAGAAAATAATATTTTTACGGGTGTTAATTCGTCATCATTTAAAGTAATTTGTACCAACATAAAGGCTTGTTTTCAATATAAACCAACGTTGTGAGAAAACGGTTTTTAAACGAGTACCAATTCTTTATTATCTCTTTATTTCACATTTAATGATCTTTTCACCTCACTTGACAAGCATATCCGTTTTAGTTATTTTTTTAGTTTTATTATTGCTTATTATTTTTATATTAGTATTAAAACCAAAACCAAAAACTAAAAGATATTCGAGCTTCCAATAAGAAACATTAACGTAAATCTCTATTCAATTCTCGTTGGGATACGACTCCGGAAGATTAGATTTTTTACTTGTTCTCAAGTGATTGTTTATTCTAACGGGATACTTAATATTATATACATACGGCTAGTACGTATTTATACGATATCAAAATGGCGCCGTTGCCGGGGAGAGTTGTACGATTTTTACGTTGGTGTTTCGAGTTAGTGCCTTGAAGATCCTTTCTTCGAAAAGTTTAATTTAATATATATATATATATATATATATATTGTAAATATGATGGGCTTGTGACTATTCATCATAATCTTTGAAAGCAAGTTAGGTCTTCTTATTAGCTTTATATATACCTTCTCCTTGTAACATACAATGATCAATCAATAATAATAACCCTCTCTTCCTCTTATATTTCTCTTCATCTCTTGTTCTTGTTCATTACATTTACAACACGTTATCAGCACGAACTTTGCTTTAAACAAAAAGAGAAGAGACAACAAGTGAAAAAGGAAGAAAAGTCCGATCCATTTTCATGAGAGGTCACAGTTTAAGCTTTTACCTTTTTTCATTCGCAGGGTAAGAATATTCTTAAACTATATGTATATGTATTGCATAATGATCAATTATTTAAAAGAAAAAAAAAGAAACGTTTGCCTGAAGTTGGTATAAAAATTAAAAAATAATAAGACTCTTGTGCGTAGTTATTATTATCTATTCTATGGTTCTCCTTGGATCGTTTACTTTGTAAAATTCCAATATGCTTGGCTACCCATCGTGTGGTTAATCACACGTGCATCAAATAAGTTGCTTATTAATGTTTGATTGTTTTCTGATAAGCAAATAAACATTTGTGTGTATAATATTACATATAAATCTTGACATGTTTTGAACTTCTGATATCCATGTATTTGTTTACTGCTATACATATCATAATTGGTTATAGGTAAATAGTTTTATTTGGTGCTTGATGAACCTAATATATATTTGCTTGCTTGATCAGTACAATTATGATTGCACAACTAATATTATCTAATGTTTTTTTTACATGGTTCATATACGTTTGTTCATTCTTTCATAATCGTACTCATGTTTATTTGATTAGGATTCGTGAGAGGGTAAATCCTAATCAGGGCCGTCTCAAAATTTTTGAAATTTTTAAGGGCCCTGAGCGAAATTAAATAATACGACCTTCCGAGAAGAATTTTTATATGTAAAATGGCATTTTTATAAGATATAATGGAAATTAGTTATCTAAACATTTAACATATTATTAAGATGACAAATTTTAAGGCCTTTGAAATTTTGAGGCCCTGTGCGGTCGCTCACCCTGCACACCCTCAAAGACGGCCTTGATCCTAATCTCTAAAACCTACGCATATATTAATCATTCGATGCATGTTTTGTATTGATTCTATCAAACTGCATATTGTATTGATCCGCTATAAATCGAGTTTTACAAAAAATTTTATTGTATATTTAAGACTAATGATCTCTATTGTACTTTATAAGAAAAATAAATTTTTTTATTTTGATTACATAAAAAGAATAAAATTATACAACATTGCGATCCTCAAGATCTACTAAAAAAAATCATAACCTCATGTTATGATTATATTTATTCATAATAAAACCACAAGTCACTACCACAAAAAAAGCCTTTTAGACCGGTTGAAAAGGCCTTTTCAACCGGTTACACCGGGGGTCTAAATTGGGGGAGGTCCAAAAGATATTTAATATAAAGACCGGTTTGTGCACCGGTCTAAAAGAGTTTTATTTAGACCGGTTGCTATCCTTATAACCGGTCTAGATATATTCTTTTTGCAGAAAAAAAATATGAGCTGATTTTTTTTAATAAGCTGCTTATGGAAAGAATGCAATTGTTTTGGATTGCATATTGAAACTGCTGATTTTCTTTTATTAACGGGTGGTTTGGAGTTGTATATTGCAAGTGGTTATAAAGGCCCTTTATAAGCCGTTGCGATAAACAATCACAAATAGTCAGTTAATTAAAAAAACAAGTTCAATAGGCAATCCTAAACGGTCACATTCCCTCTATAAGTTGTTTAGACAGCCCCTTTAAGCTGCAGTGTCAATAAGCAATCCCAAATCAAATATTAACAAGTACTTTCAGTAAGCAATCTCATATATCCCTTATAAACAGTTTCAAATGAAACTTCGTCTATGTGTGGCTTCAAACATCCCCTAACTTGATTGTGTACATAATCTCAATACTTATTCGTATCACAAAGTCATACACATAAAGATCCTAACTCGAGTGGTAACATTCTTCATATTCTTCTTGTTAGCTAGTCCTGCAATTTATTACACAGCACACGTTTTCAGCGAACGAAAACAACGAAGCTTATATTCCTATTTAAAGTTTGTAGGAAAGATGTCAAAGTATTGTTTTAACAAAATCGTAGTCTTACCTTTCGTGTTTCTTGACATAATGAGGATACTCCCTTCGAACAATTATGGTCCTCGCCATCTTGGCACCGTGTCATGTATAAGACAGGAACAGCTGGTACACTTGATGTATGTACAAGAATTTTTTTATAGCTGGTACCTTGCTGTATGTGTCGCCCAAACTTGATAGAAGAGGAAACTCACTCTGTACCAATATAAAAATGACAACGATTAGCTTGCAAAATCATCTTAAAAGCAAATGTTGAACACAACTAAATAGAACAAGTAGCTTTTAAACAATAAATTAGAGCACAACAGAGCCTACCATATCAAAATCGTGGCGTTGTGGGTAACCTATGAGAAATTGAGCTAGTTATACATCAGCCTACAAGTTTAAAATAAGTTGCGAGTCCTTGAATAAATATATTACTAGATGAATATAGATATTACGTGAACCAAATGACAACATATATAAAAGCTAATGGCGAAAAGTTTTGACACTCTAATTGAACAAATCAGCCACTTAAGTTCAGATTTTAAAAAGAACCTAGATGCGAAAGTTGCTGCCTTGAATGGTTATAACTTGGAATGATTTTAGATTTGTACCTCATCCTTTAGTGAGATCTGGATTTGAGCAGTAGGCAAGTAGTGATTCTTCTTAGCAATCAAAAAATTCTTAGCATGGCCCTTGTCCTGATATAAAAATAAAAAATGAGTTCATAAGTTTTCAACATAATGCTAAATTTAAGCATTCCAACATACTAAAAAGAAAAAAAAACCAGTTTGATTCATGAAAGTCCCGTGTATGCAAACATTCTGATAAATTTTGCTCTGCTAGAAATTTGTGTTTATCTATCGCTTCCTAAAACATATTTCATCTATTTCCATCCTTCATAAAATCTACTCTGACTTTAAGGTCTTGGATTTGACTCCTCATAGACTCGCACATGTTATATAATTGTCTTAAAAGAAATTTCTTAATTATTCACTAAATAACAAGCAAAAGCATACTTTCCAACTTAGCCCGTTGACGAGGTTTGAAGCGGTCTTTACCAAATTTAAGCTTGTCCGGAAAGCTGCCATTGTTAAAGTCGTGCAACTTTAAATATCACAGAATAAACCAAATAGCTGATATGAATTGATAAGAAATCAGAACAGGTTAAACACATAATGTGTTTAATATTTCAAATACTTCAGAGGCAACCATTGTCTCCCCCTTCTAACTCTTTATACATATGTGTAATTATTTTACATGTTGGCCATTTATTTCCAGAAAGTGGGCATAGATAATTAAAAAAAACAAGTAAGATTCGTTACCTATGCTTTAGACTATACAAAAACAAATTTGCCTCAAATGTGAACTTCACTATGTAGTAATTTGCACAATAAACCAAGATATAAGATTAACAATTCATAACATGAAAAAACAAAGTAACCATGCAATAAACATATACAACCCAATACTAAAATGTAGATTAGAAGCAATTATACATAATTATATCCCTTAGTTCGAATTGGTATAAAAACCCTAGTTTCACTATTTATTAAAACTTTGATTGTTGGCTCTGAAGCCAGAAACTTGACTGTGAAGTAAAAAGAGTTAAGATCAACATAGACCCATTATTTGTCATAGATCCAATGAATCAATCTCAACCATCTATTTTTTTATCAAAAATAAAAAAACACTTTTCACCTCTTTTTTAAAAATAAAATATCTTACAAACAGTAATCGTCACACGACCAAAAATACACCATCGCGACGAGTATTTTTTTATCTTTCAGTAGACGGGTGACACGATATACTTTCGAGGAACTTTTTTTTGATTTTTTTTTCAGTCACGAATTGCGAAAATCATATATGATTCGTATAACGAATCATATATGATTCGTATAACGAATCATATATGATTTCATAAAATCATAAAAAAAAGTTCGTCGAAAGTACATAGTGTCGCCCCTCTATAGAAAGATAATTTAATTCTCGTCGCGATGGTATGTTTTGTTTTGCGTAACGATTAACAGTGTGTGAGATATTTAATTTAAAAAAAAAAGTGGAAAGTGGGTTTTTTTATTTTTGATGAAAAAATGAGTGGCTAGGATTGGTTCATTGGGTCTATGACAAAAATTGTGTCTATATTGAACTTTTGGCGAAGTAAAAATGACATAAAAACTAAATAGACAAAGCTTGAAACAACCTGTACATCTGATTAGTGCTCAAACCCAATTTTTAAACATTGAATAAACAATGGACCAATAACTTAATGACTGGTGGGTTTAGTGGCTGGTGTGGTGGTCATGACGGTCGAAGGTAAGAGGAAGATGAAGGTGGTTCGATCTATGACTGGCCGTTGATGGCGATTGTGTGTAGATCTAACTTTTTGAGTGGGAAGTGAAAAATTGGTAGCTGAAGAAAAGGATTAAATCCTAACCTACTCATAGACCGGTGATAATTATACAATTTGGGGCCGGTTATAAAACTCATATATTGGGCCGGTGGAATATAATATGCACCGGTCTTTATTTCTTTTGTACACATAGACCCGTCACAATCATAGTCACCGGTCTAAAAAGGTGCAAACTCTTATTTAGACGTGTGTGTTTGCCAAATGGTATATATGAGCAGGTCTAAAAGCCACTTTTTGTAGTAGTGAGTTTTATTACAATTGATAGAATTAATATACAATAACCTCAAGTTATTGTATATCTTTTAAAGAACTCCAAGTTCTTTGTGATTCCTTTTAGATGAATCACGATAATAACGCAACCTCATGTTGTGATGAAAACAAAAATTAGAACCTCAAGTTCTAATTTGATTCAATTAATAGAATCGATAACATAAACGCATGTTATGTCATAAAGAAAAAAAAGATTAATCTTCAAGTTTTATCATGATTTCCTATGGAGAATCAATGATGCGTTGTATTCTAGTAGATCCGGGAGAAATCTACTAAGTTTTAAATGATATAAAACGCAATGGTTATCATCTTGAAACAATGACTCAAAATAAAATTGAGTATCTCTCCAAATTACATCCATTAAAAATAGAAAAAAGTCCATAATGGAAAGAAAGAAAGGTCTGTGTTCTGGATTGTATTTTACATACATAAATCAGACAGAAATAACATAACCTCGTGTTATGTTAAAGAGAAAAAAATATATATAATTAGAATTTCAAGTTCTAATATGATTCTTTCAAGAATCAATGCGTAGATCCCAAAATATTTACCCTTTGGCATGATCGTTTGGGTAATTCGGGTGATATTATGAGGAGGAGAATAATTGAGAGCTCAAATAGGCATCCACTAAAGGATCTCAAGATACTATAATCAAAATATTTATCATGTGGAGCACGCTCTCTTGAAAAAATGATAACTAGGCCCTCAATCAATAAACATGAGAAAAAATCTCTTTCGTTTTTAGAAAGAATTGAAAGAGACATTTGTGGGCCAATTACTCCTCCGTGTACTATATTCGTTGAGATATGAATCATTCTTTACATACGTGATATCATTTTTTGTTTCTTTTTGATCTTTTAACTTCTTTTGTAATTTACAAGAACAATCCATGTTCTATAGTGATTACATAAAGAGAATTGTGTTTTTAATATGTTATTTGTGTCATTATGCATTTTAATGGGACGATAATTATATTTTTATTTAGACACAGATTAAATACATTTTTTGTCACTAGTGGAAATAGTTGATTAATTTATCTAAGTCTTATACATATATATAAATGTTTAAAGATATTTGCATGATATTTGCTAAAGGTATATTTGTTTTATAAAGTGAAGTTTCTAATCATTTTATTTTGGTTATTGATTTTAAGAAAAAAAAGAGGCATGAACACTACTAATAACATATAGAGAGAAGTGCAAAAATCATCCATGTGGTTTGTCAAAAAACCATCTCACGTCCCTCGTTAAATAATTGTCCAAAACACATCCCTCCGTCAATGTTTTGGGACACGATACATCCCTTGGACTAACGGTGCAAAAAAAATTTCCGTTAAGTACTAACGAGCTTCTAATTTTTAATGGTGCAGCTATATAGGAGGGTATTGTTGTCTTTTTCCTGCCACATTGATGTTTTTTGCACTTCTCTCTTAAAAAAAAGTTTTTGTTTGTTTTTTAATTTAAAAAAAAATTACATTATTATTCGTAAAAAATTTTAATTTTTTTACAAAATCATTAAAAAGAAATAATTAAAAAGTGCAAAGTTTTTAAAAAAAATTCAAAACGTTTTGTAAAAAAAAAAATTAAAAAGTTTTTAAAAGTACGATTTCTGTTCGATTATTTTTAAATTTTTTAAAAAATTTCGTAATTTTTTAGAAAACATTTTTTAAAAAATTTGTACATTTTAAAAACTTTTTTTTAAAAAATCGCACATTTTTTAAAAACTAAGATTGTAAAAGTACGATTTTTTTTAAAGTTTTGTAAAAAAATTTAAAAACAAACAAAACTAATATTTTTTAAACAAAAGAGATTTTTGTAAAATGCGAATTTTTTAATTGCATGTTTCAGGAAGATCTAATGTTTGGTTTGTTTATCTTGATTGCTTAATTTATCGTTGATTGTTGTTTATGTTTATCAATTTATATTCGTTTACATGCTTAAGTATGTGACCTATCATTCAACTGGGTCTAGTCCTACATATTTAAATGCGACTGAACTCTGGTGTTGTTTGGGCGTAGGCTAAGAGTTCGGGATAGCTCTCCATTCTTGCAAATTTATATATCTAGAATCATAGGATCACTAATATTGACCTATCTTTTCCTTTAGATTAGTGAGCTTAGTTGAGCCATAAGGTGACCTTGGTATCAACGAGTACGTTCTTATTCTATTGGTAAGGACTCAGACAGTAGACTACTATTATATAAATCGCCGTTAAGTAGTAAGTGGGTAAAGTCTCGATGAGCTAGGGTTTAATAAGAGCACCATTACTTAGATCCTAAGATAGATTATAATCAACATAAGGATGCTTTATGCGGATGCGTCTAATTATGACAGAATTAGCGTGTCTAGGTGTTAGGAAGAAGCACCACCTAAGTCTAGGAATGATATGCCCTTTGAGATAAGTCAATCATTGCACTATTAAACAAACCTACGTTTTATCAGATTATTCATGGTTGATACGTTTTCCTTACATTAGTTCTCGACCGCTTCTCTATCGTTTTGTTAGTTTTGTTTATCTTTTGTGTGTGTTCTATTTGCTTTATTGTCTTCATACATTCTTAGGTTAGATACAAAGAACCGTGCCAGTCTCTCAGGCTGAAACCCCCCTTTTTGCATTAGTTTTATATTTAACTTAGATAAATAAAATACTGATAGGACTAGGAATTAACGCTCTCACTCTCAGTGATCGACACCCTACTTACCAACAAAACTACAACTGGCCGGGTACACTGGCCGTTAAAGTGTTGTTTTTAGGTATAGTCGGCATAAAATAAATAGTAAAACTTGATACATAAATAACACCTAGACAACGACATATCATACGTAATGGGTTGAATTGATAATAGGTGTATACGTAATGGTTTTTGTATCTTGTTAATACATGAGTTCTACTTGTTTAAATGGATAACTCTTGGATTTGAGGTTGAATTGATAATAGGTTTGATTACTTTTACTTATCTTGAGCTCGAAGTTTTTTAAGTGACTTCACCTAGAAAAGAGAAAGTCACGATAATGCTTTATAAGGAACTACACTGTCAAAGTTAGACTTTTTGGTTTGCGCTTTATTGATCGATGACGGTGCGAGCATACGCAGCCGTGGACCAACTTTGCTTATATTTACAGGCCGTAAGAAAATCCATCCCTACCTTAAATCCTAATTCTAGTTAATTTCCAACTTTGCTTATATTCCAAGTTTACTAAAGCCCAAGTACACTTTCTTTCCTAGAGGTGGAAACAAGCCAAGCTGCTCGTAATTAACACCGTAAAAGCTTAAAACGAGCTGAGCCTAAATGAGCTCAAGCCTTGTTTGAGGCTCATTTATTAACAAGATCGAGACTGAGCTTGATACCACATGCTTTTTTATATATTAATACATTTTGAATACATATAATTGTATATTGTCTTGTACTCCGTAACAAGCTTAAGCTTATTGTAATAATCGAGCTGAGCTTAAGTCCAACTATATATCATTTAGACCTAGCACAATATGATTCAAGCTCAATCCTAGCTTAAGCGTGAAGAATATGCGATGAACTGAGATCGAGTTAATCCCCACCTAACACCTAGACGGCTTAGGCCAAATTTTGCAATGCATTTTATCTAAGGTGGTGCTTGTTTATTAAAAGACTATGAATTTCACACATCTTAATTTGAATATTAAGTAGACTAGAGGAGAACATTTCGTTAAAAAAACGGGTTTTTCATATTGAAAATGCTTAACTAGTTCGGTTAGTCAACTGGTTTAACAGGTTTTTATGTAACCGGTTCGGTTAAAAATTAGGTTTAACTGTTTTACAAACCGGTTCGGTCAATTTCTGTTAAACCGGTTACGAAATGCCGATTCGGTATGAGGGAAACTGGTTTTAAAAAAACCGGTTTCAGTTTTTTTCCGGTTCGGTTCATGAACCGGTTTTTTTGTATACCTCTACGGTAGACTAGTCTGAATCTGATTTCCATCTTAAACTAAATAAGTGGTTGAGAAATTTGATCTAAATCAAATAAAACTGTCTGCTTTAGTAAAAATGTCTAGATGTGTGAAACTATAGTTTTTACAATTTAAATATAATATTTGCATAAAAAAATAAACTTTATTAAGTATAAAAAAACAAATTTTATAATATAATTAAAATATGAATTGTCATATATCATCTTATACACTTTTTATTTAACAAAATATATGCAATGATCTTATTTAATACAAAAGACAAAGTTGATACAAGAACAAAAAATTAAAAGGGTGATAAAACACGAAAATAAAAAATAATCAAAACAAAGTAAAAAATAAATAAATTTTAAAAAATTTAAAAAACAATTAAGAAAAAAAAGACATTAAGGGCTGTTATAAGAGGTTTTAGCCTCTTACTAACAACAAATAGTCAAATATCTTAGCACATATAAATGAGTCCCTTAAACACTTTTTTTTAAAAAAATCAAACCTACGGCCCATAACAAAAATCTTTAAATATCATAATTCTTTCCGCTCCGAACACCCCAAATGTTGAGATTATTTTTCAGCTTAATGGTGAGCTTATTTTTCAGCTTCTTTTGTGCTTATTTTGGATTTGAATTTTGTAATCAGTTAACGGAGGTTACTTAATCATGGTGAAATTCATCAAACACGAAACCCTAAGGTCAAATTGCTGAATTTATGGACTTATTTGTCTTTGCTTATTTGTGCTTATTGTCTTTGATAAAATGCTTGACTGACTTTGTGTTATGGATATGTATTTGAATGTGTAGACCAAGTGTTTGATGAAATGCTTGACCGGCTTATAAATTGCTGAATTTATGCTTATTTGTGCTTATTGTCATTGATGAAATGCTTGAGTGACTTAAAAATGATTTTAAGCTATTAATTTTATAGAGTATTGTCTGTCCGCGATATGAAACTCGAAAAATTAAATTGTCACGTGACTCTTTTTGTAATGTATCTAAGGTTAGTGCGAAATTAGAATGACTTTTTTCGTTTTGTGCTTATTCGACTATAAGTATTCTAAGTTGGATATACTGCTAAAGTATATGTATGCTATGTATCTTCTCAGACCTACTAACAACTTTTGCTGTTGTGTACTTGTACGCAAATGAGGTCTATGACGAGGGCATAATATATATAGTTGTAAGTAAGCATTTCTTTCAGATACGTGCTAGGTACTTGTGTGAATAGTAGGTTTTTTTGTTATTTTACTATGCATTTGACATGCCAAAGTAGTGTGCTTTACTATAATAGGGCTTTTTGATTCTCGGAATGTATCAGATTCTATGTTTATTGTTCTTTTGATTGTAAAATGAGAAAGGCTGAATGTTATTGATCATAGTTGACTGCACGCTGGGTGTTTTCGTGATGTTAATATGCTAATTTTATGATAAATTATTTTTTTATGTTATCGTAATTGTCCATTATTATGGAGGATTAGTAAATGCGTTTTTGTTTTTGGATTTTTTGGATACTCAAACTCCCCTTACAACTTATACTGTGCGGGAGGTAATTTGTACACCCATACTCGTGTTGAATTGACTATTTTACCCTTTACTTCCTTTACTTTTCAAGAATATACTGTCACGCTCTTATAAATCTGATTATGCTTCACAATCAAAACACTTGATTCATTTTTCAGTCTGATATAAATTATCCTCTGTTCCTTAATGATGAAGTATGAACACACACGTATCTTTTGAAACCTAGATTTCAAACGATAACAGGTTCTAAAGTGATCGATCAGACATGTATGTTCTTATTTTGGCGTTTCTTACCTCTCCTTTGAATCAGTTCTGTTTTTGGATCTCGTGTAATATGGCTTTTCTATGTTTCTTATTACTCGTTTTTTGATGCTACTCTGTCTGCTCGTTCTTGGGAACAATTCTGATTTTGCAATCAAGCACTTGTTGTTTTAAAATGCATTGTATGTCGATTTAGGTGTATATACAACTTCTCGTTTTGCTATTGACCTCAATCTTCAAAAATAGGGAATTCCTTTACCAAATAGTATAACTCTGATTTTCTTAAAACTCCCTTAACAAAATATGATTTTCATTACATTTACAGGTGTAACAAATAGACATATGGATTTGGCTTTCTAACCTGTGCTTAAAAAGCAAATTCCTATGGTTTATAACTGGTTAAACCAAATAGCGTCAAATTCTTATAATGTCTCGGGGTTTGGTCCAAAAGTGAAACACCCCAAGTTATGGGTTTGGTCCAATTTTTCGTTGACCGTTAGTTTGACCAGTTAAATAATATGAAGTGACTAAAGTACCCTCGCCTTGATGTTGTAGAGTTACTAAAATACCCCCCTCCCTTTTTCCTCCTCCTTCTTTCTTTCTTTTTTCTATTATTATTAACATTATGATTATGATTTAAAACAAACATAAAACACTCTTATCAAAATATGGCAAAAAAAGAAAGAAAAAAAATATGTCCCCCATCTTCATCAACAAACACAAAAAAATTTGTTTTCATTAATAATATATATGAACTGATAAAAATGCCCTATTTTTTAATGGTCAAACAAAGTCAAACTAACAGACTTAAAAAATGGATCAAACCTTAGTCGGGTATTTCACTTTTGGACCAAACCCTAGACTTTCTTGAAATTTGGACTGAAAATAAAATGCCCAACACCAATTCTAGATTAACTTATTATTAAGTTTGTTTTGCGTTTGTCTTTGTTGACACAACCTTAAACCCTAAAACATTAAGGGATCGCCTGTTCCTCATCAATTTTGACAGGTTTGATGATTTGATGGCTGTGCTTATTATTTAGGAAAGTTACATTTTATGAAGTGTTTTGTTATGCATTTTTTGTTTATATGACTTTTGGCTAAGGATTTCTCTTACTGTAAAAAAAAGATAATTATGACCTTTTGGCTACGGGCTTGAGCCCCCTCCACACAGACTTATGTTGGGTAAAGTCCTCCCCTTTTGGAAAGGTTGGGGTATATTTGACAAAACTTGCTCGAGCTGAAGCGTTAGGGGCCGGACCTTGTAAGAGCTGTAGCTTTTGTTTTCAGATGTCTTTGAAGATGTATATCTGCTAATACAATGATAGTTTCTTTTGTTAAATTATTGATATTGTCACAATATATAGGGAATAGTAAATGCGTTTTCTGTTTACGATTTTTGACAAACGACCCCCTTACTAGTCTATACTGTAAAAAGGGAATTATGTTTATTTGACTCACATCTTATGAACAATCGGATTTTTCAATCAGCACTTGTTGAAAAGCTGCACTAGTATGTCTTTATAGGATCCTGCTGAAACTCCTCCTTTTGCATTGCCTTAATCTTCTAGTGATTGAACTCCCTTACCAAAATAGAATTTTTCACTACCAAAAGTTAAAGCTGGTGCTTAATAAAAATTCCAAATGGTCATAACTTCAGTGCAACCAAATAGCATCAACGGCGGGAATCTTATATTGATACTTACGAATTTCTTTCTTTTAAAATATGCCATAGCCTGCTTTTCTATTTAAATACGAATTGAATTCTTTTATATCACTTTAATCATAGTTTTTTTAATTAAACAGATCTATCATGGATCGAATACCTTCAAACATCATATTCGACATCTTCTCAAGAGTACCTGCTAGATGTTTGGCTCGATCCCGGTGCGTATCAACAGCATGGTGCAACTACATTGATTATCGTTACCTAACGATCATTCATGACAAACAAATAGTAGAAGAACCAACACCCATCCTATACCATCAACACCTTTATCTTAACAAGATAACCCTTAGCCTATGTTTCCATGTCCCTGAATCTAAACAAGCTGGAACAACTGATCTTGTCTTCAAGCCGACAAAGGACCCATTTATGGATTTTATACGCAAGAAGCCACTCTCTAGATCTTCTATAGTAAGAATTAAAGGCTGAAGTTCTTGTGATGGCCTGATTTGTTTATCACAAGATGATGTTCATGTGATAACCTCGTTGGTTGTGATCCATCCTCTAAAGAAAGAATGTTATGAGCTTCCACGTCTTCCGCTGTGTTTTGAGAATCACATGCGCAGAGAGTCCTTGGCCTTGGTTTTGATGCTTTCACCAACACTTATAAGATGGTGTGTGTTTTGCTAAAAGAATATGCGCCACCAAATAAGCCTGATATGGTGAAGAAAAATCTATGCACAATGGTGCATGTATTTGGCACAAACTCATGGCGAGAAATACCCCAAGTCCCGTCTTATCCAATATTAGGTAAAGCCATATTTGCTAATGGCTGTCTGCATTGGTTGGTCACTTATTCCGACATCAAAACCGAAGATGGTGGAAGACCAGTAATATGGTTTGATGTAGAGAAAGAAGAGTTTGGACTGATTGATCCTCCGAAAAAGAATGTGTGATTTATGGAGAGACTATAGCTATTATTACGATCAAGTGGTTGATCTAAATGGTGAGGTCGGATATGTGTGTTTTAGAACCATGGAGGTTTGGGTATTGAATAAGCAGAAAGAATGGGTGCCACACTGTCGGTTTGAAAAAGAAACTGTTCCTGATGGCTACATAGATGTTATTGGGTGTTGGAATAAAGACGGGGATATATTAATCAAATGTATAATGAGGGGCAATGGAAGGTATATCTTCTTCGTTTACAACCTGAAAAGTGATTTGTTACATAAAACCAACGTTGCTGGTTCAATGGATGGGCCTAGTCCAAATATTTTAATGTATCAAAATACCCTGTCTTCATTCTATGGCATCAACACAAATTCCTTCTCTATGAAAAAATCTGATCTGATGAAAAGCTGTCGAGATTTACTATCTTTTTGTTAGGTAGCAAAGTTTGGATTAGTGTTGCTTTCAGTGAGTTTATTGCAAATTAGTTTAGTTTTCAGCGACTGGTTTTTGTATCTTGTTACTTCAGTTTTGCTTTCGTAGAAAATGCGACTGTTAAGTAGTATTTTGTTCAAAGTGGACGATAACTGGATGATTTAGTATTTCGTACAAAATCAAAACATTTTGGACCCGAACTGGTTGTCAATTTTATATGTCTGTAACTCTGCTCCTTTAGTTGCAGATGTGGTTGGAATGGTATTATAGACTTCCAACATGTTAACAACAGAAAACTAAACAACTCTTTGACGGTCGGTATTCGTGACAAGATATCAAGCATGATGCTTGAAGGTAACCCATCCATGTGGCCGAACAGGATGCTAGATAGCTTGAAGATTTTATTACTGTTGTATTTATACTAGTTTGAACGAGTTTTTGACAGGAATGATTCCCACATACCGACCGCAGGTGGTTTGAACGAGTTTGGCAGGGTCAGACGGTTTTGACCTGAGTTTGATTAGGGTTTTATGACGGGTTTTGCAGGGGTTCTATGAGCCGGTGATTTTGAACAGAGTCTTGAGACCTGGGATGACCGAGTTTGACTGAGTTTGAACGGGTTTGAACGAGTTTGACCAGGTATGACCGGTTATGACGGGTTTAACCAGGTATGACAAGGTATGACCGGGTTTAACAGGTTTTGATAGGGCATGTCGGGTTTGAATGGTTTGACAGTTATGATGAGATCATGATGGGTTTGACAGGTTTGGAGAGTGGGTTTGGACCTGGTTTTTTTTTGTGAGTTTTGACCGGGTTATGTTGGGTTTTGAACAGGTTTGACCGGGTTTGATACTTTAAGAAATCTTTCAAAAGCAAGATTACGGTTTACAGAATTCATTATTTACAAATTTCTCTATATATGTTCATCTAATATAATCTGCTGTCCTATTATACTTTAGGAATGGCTTGTTTTACTGATAGCTACTTTTCGATATATATATATATCCACCACCTAATCATAGTTGTTTATATTAAATAGTTCTTTCATGGATAGATTACCTTCAAATATCATATTTAACATCTTCTCAAGAGTACCTATTAAATATTTGGCTCGATCCCGCTGCGTATCAAAAATATGGCATAACTACATTGATGATTGTTACCTTGTGATCGTTCATGACAAACGACTTGTAGAAGAACCAACACCCATCTTGTACCATCAAGATCTTTCTCTTGATAGAATGACCCGCAGCCTATGTTTCCATGTCACTGAATCTACACAACCTGGAACTATCATTATGTCTTGGGCCGAAAGAGGGCCATTTTATGGAGTATTTGCCACAAAAAACCACTCTCTAGTTTTATCTATAGATCGGAATTTAAAGTCCAATGTTCTTGCAATGGGCTGATTTGTTTATACAAGGATAATGGTCATGTGGTAACTCGTTGGTGTGATACATCCTTAAGAAAAGATGTTATCGAGCTTCCACGTTATCTTCGTTGGTGGTTTTTTTTTTTTGGGAGAAGCAATGCACTAGCGAGTCGTTGTGGCCTTGGTTTTGATGCTTTCACCAACACTTATAAGATGGTGTGTGTTTTGTTAAAAGAACATATGCAACCAAGTAAGCCTGATATGGTGAAAGAAAAAATAAGAAAAATTCTTAATGCACTAATGGTGCATGTATTAGCACAAACTATGGCGGAAATACCCCAAGTCCCGTCTTATCCAATATCAGGTAAAGCCATATTTGCTAATGGCTATCTGCATTGGTTGGTCACTTATTCCGACATCAAAACCGAAGATGGTGGAAGACCAGATGTGGTTGGAATGGTATTATACACTTCTAACATGTTAACAACCGGAAACTAAACAACTCTTTGACGGCCAGTATCCGTGACAAGATTTTTTTTTTGAAGAGCAATAAATTCCAAACGAAAAACAAAACCGATTACAAGTAACGACATCCACTATAACCAAGATGGTTAAGAGGGACCCAAAGAAAAACAATACAACAAGCAATACATTTACAAAAAAGCAAAGAAGAAAACAAAAGCCCGAAAGCTTAATACTACCAAAATAATGGTGTTATATACCAAAAAACACATGAACCAGACATGTGAATACTTCAGTACACCATAATCTCAAACGCATTAGATCCACGAGCAATAAACGATAAAGAACAAATAAAAAAGACGTGGAACATATTGATGAAGACAGATTGCAAAGTTTAGGCTCCCAGGCTAAAACATCCTTGAATCTGCAATTTCTCAGCATAGCAGAGCCGAAACAAGGCTGCACACCAAATATTCTACCTATATAAATTTTCTCATAACTCACATTCTAAATGATAAAAAAGCCATGCATATAGAGCATGTGCTTGAAAGGGAAACCTCCATGTGGTCCCAAAAACATGATGCTAGCTAGCTTGAAGATTTTATTACTCTTATATTTATACTAGTTTGACCGGGTTTAAATGAGTTTGACCAGGTTTGAACACGTTTGACCTGGTATGACCGGGTTTGAACGAGTTTGGCCGGATATGACCGAGTATGATAGGGTTTTGCTGGATTTGGCCGGTTTTGACAGGGTATGACTGAGTTTGGACGGGTTTGATCGGGTATGACCGAGTTTGAACGGGTTTGACTAGGTAGATGGGTCTTGTTGAACGAGTTTGACCGGGATTACATGTATGACTGGATTTAACTGGTTTGACAGGGTAGGACCGGGTTTGACCAACTGTGACTTCGGTTTAGACGGATTTTGGCCAGATATGACCGAGTTTGACCAGGTTTGAACGAGTTTGACTGGGTTGGGACGAGTTTGATCGGGTATGACTAAGTTTGAACGGATTTGACCGAGTTTACAACAGGTTTGACTAGTGGTTTAATGGTTTTGACAGGGTATCACAGGTTTGAACGCGTTAGGCCAGGTTGACTAGGTTTGACCGGTAGGTTTAGACGAGTTTGTCTCGTATTTGACCGAGTTTTGAACAGATTAGATCGAGTTTTACGTTTGACCATTTTTTTACCTCAGTTTGATAGTTTGATGAAGTTGTTTAAATATGGTTTTGTCCTATTTATAATTTAATTATCGAAAAATACTATAAATTAGAACTCTTTTCTAAAATGTTAAATGGACTTACCACCATAGTAAACAATTCATTATTCAAAGACGTTTTTTAAAAAACATATATTAACTAGACTAATTCATGGCTTGATTTAGATTCAGTTAGTTAGCTTGGTTACCGTTATTCTTGGGATCGTGCATATCGGGTAAAGAATGTTAATTTTTCTTGTGACGCAACCTGCTATGCAAGTTCCACCTGGACAAGTACTTACTCCGGATGTCCTAAACACCCACACTACGTGGGTCAAGAAGAAGGATAGTCTGTGAGCTCTTACGTTCTAAAAATGAAAAAAGTTACATAGACAATCTGGAAGTCTTGTCATGATACTCAAAAACCTTTTGTAAGCCTAATTTTAGTCTCGAGAAAGGAAGAATGATATTTTTGTGTAAAATTATAACATGGGGAAAGACCGGTGGTTGAGTTGCATAGCTATGCCTGAAGCTACATGAGAAACTTTTCTCAAAAAGATGTTGCTGCTCTTCATACAATAAGTGAAAGGAAGGTCCAGAAAACCATAATAAAAATTTGCATAACGTGCTAAGGGATCAAGGGAAAGGCAAAAGCAAAAAAAAGATGGGCTATGCACTTGTGTATAGCACCAAATTTGCTCCCAAAACCCAAGAATCCTCCAACACCCAAGAAGGATAATCTAGCAAAGGACGCGATCTGCCACCAATGTGGTGAAGTAGGTCATTGGAGAAGGAACTGTCATCTTGCCGAGTTGATGAAAAAGAAGAAGCTATCTTAAAGAGCTATCACTTCAGGTATTTTCAACATAGAACTCTATTCTTTTCCTAGTACATCTTTGGTTTACGATACAGGTTGTGGTACTCATATCTGTATAACTACTCAGGGTCTCAGGGGAAGTAGGAAACTAAGCCAATGAGCTTTAAGTCTGTTACGTTGGCTAATGGTCATATTGCAGTAGTTTAAGACTATTGGAGAATTTCACTTGTGTATTCCTAGTGGAACTGTTTAATTTTAACAATTGTCTTTATTCTCCTCCTTACTAGTGGCATTGTAACACCCCATAAATCTCTTTCAACACGCAGCGGAATACCTAAATGGGGGTTTTACTTCGTAAATGCACAGAATAGTATCAAGAGAACACGAACTCTAGTGTCGTTTGAATAATAAATTTGTTAATTCAATAAACTATCTGAATTTAGATATACATTTTGTCCCTAATAATTTTTCACAATGAAAAGCTTGAATGTAAAGACTCCAATGCACATCAAAATAGTCCAAGCATCTAAATCCACTGAGAAAAACATGCTTTAAGTGTCAACATTAAAGTTGGTGAGTTCATAGATTAGGTTAAATATGAATGGAATACACCTGTATATCAAAGTTACTATGTAAAAATCCCTAATGCCCAATGATTTATAAGATGTATGACACATTTTATGTCGCCAAAAGTACCAATCTTATCCCAAAGATTTATAAAGAATGCATGACAGATGTAATGTCACCAAAATATTCCAGTATGTATTGTGTTCAGGGGGGCTCCAGTAGTCCCCCAACAATGATCCGACATGTTATAAGGTTGTTTACCTTGGTTGTTGGCTAATCACCGCAACGGGTTTGTCAATCCCGAATAGATCTTTAATGTTCGTTTACCAAGTGATCGCCTAATCACCCGAACAGGGAATCCACAATCCGAATAATCTATTTCCTAAATCATTCACGCTACCCTCCAAGTGATTTACAGTTCATGACGCTGTGACGTAGACTTGTATTTACCCTAATTTGGGCAGGGATACAAATAATGCGTATATATACTCCCGTTACCGGTGTCCCCTCCAAGAACACCCGGGCAGTAATGTAATTGTTATCAGTTCAATCAGCTTAAGCCTAAGTCTGTAATCATTTCAATATGTAAAGTATCATTTGTGACAAAAATTGAAGTCAAACTAATGTATTCCCATAGCGAGCTATGCAAATAAGTATGTAAACCAATTTGTAAACAATCCTGTAAATGCATGTCAACAAGCATGTTCTCACCCCAAATATATGTAAAACCAGTAAAACATGGGGCTATAAACTCACAATAATCCTTTATAACAATACAGATGTTTTTTATGAGAACCAAATGATAAGATTTTGTAGACAAGCATGTATCCCCCTCGCGGGTTTATAAAACATTCAAAAGATTGAAAAGCGAGGCTATGAACTTCAAATTGATTAAAGACCAACGATCAATTAATCCAATTAAATCACAATGAATCTGCAACCGATCTCGTACTATTACGACATTTTAATCTATGTCGTTCGATTATATTACCATATTAAATACGATCAACGATGTCGTACATACGTTTACCACAATAATTCATAATTTTTTTATATGTATGCAGTTATATACATGTGATAGAGAAATAAACTTGCGCGTCTTTAAACATTAACCGAGTTTATTTTATGGTATATTCTATTTTTTTCCCCAATTTAACTTATTCCATTTCTAAAGTCTGATAAGCCTCGCGGTAAAGTAAAACGTCATTTCGAAAACTTTCGTGTTTCGCAGGGAAGGCTGAAATGTTGATTGAAACGGGCTCGAAAAGTGCTCGAATCGTTTAATTAATAGAAATTGTCAGATTTAATATTTTAAAATACTTATTTTTATTACAGTGTATATTCCGATTTCGATCCGTTTCTTCGTTTATTTGAACACTAAAAGTCCCGTTTTATGTCAAAACGTCCGTCAAAATATAATTTGTTATATTTTGTAAATCAAAATATAATTTATCAACATCTCGATTCCCGAATCTTATGTTTCGATTTTTGATATTTATTATTCGGTATAAAAGGTGTAAATGTCCATTTTTGGTTCAACTCTCGTCTCAGATATATCCAATATCACTTATACATTAATATCAGTCCCGTTTTAATATTTATATTGTATTTTACTTAGACCGCGCAATTTAATATTTTTTTCATCACATTTATATATATATCGATTAAATGAAACAATTTATATATTTTCGCGTTAATTAAACTCACTTTATTTTGGTGACAACGCACTCAAACGCAACGCACCCCGGCTGATGGACAGCCAAACGCACCCTTGTGCGTGGCTGTTAAGCCAAACGCACTCTTGTTGGTGGAAACTAGCCAAATGCACCCTTTGCTATTTTTGACAGCCAAACGCACCCTTGTGCGTTTCTGTCTAAACCAAACACACCCTTTTGTGTTAATAGACCCAAACAAACAAACCCCCTAGCTGCTAAACCCAGCCCGACAGCCCCTCGGCTGTCCCGGCTTTTCGACAGCCAAACAAATACCCCGATGCCCCGGCTGTCCCTAGCCAAACCCAACAAACACACCCTTGTACATCATTATAAACCAAACCCGATAACCCAACCTTCCCCGGCTGACCCTGCTGTCAACCCGACCCGACCCACACCAACAAACAAACACCCCTTGGTTTTTATGACCAACAACCCACTTGTTGTTATAACACCAAACCGAGCACCCTTGTGGTTCGGCTGGTACACGAAACAAACATCCCTTGTGGCACCGAGACCAACCACACGCTGCCCCTCTCCCCCCCCCTGCCTGCCATAACCCAACGCATCCTCTTTGGTGCGAAACCCTACCCGAGCGCACCCCGGCTGTTGTGGTGGTGGCGTGGGTGGTGTTGATGTCGCGGTGGTGTTAGCAGTGGTGGTTATAGGTGAGATGGCAGCGGGGTATGATGATGGGTGCGGGTGGGAGTAAGGTGGAGTGGTGATGATGACGATGGTGCGGCGGTGAGTGAGTGGTGGCTGTCACCCGAAAACAACACCCCTTGTGGGTTGTGTTTTAACAACCGAAACACAAACACCCCTCGGTGGTGTTTTAACACCGCAAAAACAAACAAACCATCCTGTGGTTGTTGCGCTGTCGTGGAATTGTTTGGTGGCGGTGGATGAGTGGTGGAGGCGCGTGACAGGGAGTGGGATTGTGGGGATCGCCTTTTTTTCTATAGATCCTGGCCACGAGAAGTATGTTTTTGGTGTTTGCCGGATAGTCCGCGGAAAAGTTTTCCGGCGCGGCCAAGAGCTGGGGCCTGGTGGGAGGTGGTGGCCGCCGACTGTGAAATATGGGGAAGAAGAAAGGGAGAGGTGAGAGAGATGTGTATTAATTTTTTTTGTGTGTGTGAGTAAAAGATGGAAATGAAAATTTGTATAAGAAATTTATATATATATAAATTTAAAATGAAAAGTTATACATAGTTTTTAGGGGAGGGTAAAAAGTGTACATTTTTTTATACTTTTATTAAAATATCGGTTCGGAACTCATTTGAGCGACTTAACGACGATTATATTCTCGAAACTTGACGCCTATTGTTTTTTATTAATCATTTTTCTGATAAAAATGAGTATTTATTTATTTGATAGTATTTTGATTTAAGTTCTTTTCTTTCTAAGAGGTGGAATAGAATAACCCGGTTGAAGCGTAATGATCATACGTCTGTAATTCTATCAAAGTAGTACCTAGTTAATTCTGATGGAGGAAGTACCCGTGAGGCAACAAGTTCTAAAGTTGGTTCGTCTTCATACTCCAATGAAGGTGCTTCTCATAAGGTTACCTCAATAGATAAGCAGAATGACAAAGATGTTGTGGATACGGGTGCGATGAAAATTTCTAATATTTCTTCTCCAAATCCGTTTACAGTCTTGGGTGAAGTAGAGGATGAAAATGAAGATATTGAAAATGTTTATGATGAATATGAAAATCTTAATCTAAAACATAATCCAGGGGCAAGCACTCCTGCTTAGACGGTGCCTGATGTTTAGTATTGCTTCCTGGAATATAAGGGGTTTGAACCGAACCCCTAAGCAAAAAGAGGTTCGTTAGGTGGTTAATGAAAATAACTTGAGTGTGTGTGCTATTTTAGAATCTCATGTGGATGTTGATGTTGTTTATGATACTTGTAAGAAGGTGTGTAGCAGGTAGAAATGGACTTCTAATGGGAGTCTTTGTGATAAAGGTTCTCGAATCATTCTTGGCTGGTGTAACATTCCGTATTTTCAGGTCATTTTCGACGTCATCTATTTTACGAGTTTCCGTGAATGAGTGTCGACATTTAACATTTTATTTGTCGATAATAAATATTTTCGTATTTTATTATGAAAAATTTGGAGAAGAATTGATAATTTTTATTTTTGACGTTTCGCGAGTCAACGGTTGATCGCGCGTTCGTTAATCGTTTTGAGCATCGTAAAAATTTACGACATGTCTCGCTATTATTCTTATGATCATAAAATATCATTTTATGAACCGTGTCATCTTTGTTCCTCAACCTTGGTCATAGCTCGCGTTTAATTAACAAGATATTTATAAGATATTTATTAGATATTTATAAGATATTTATCTAAAATATCTTTTAGATATTTTCCTTTAACTTAACCCTAGTTAACTTAACTAGAGTTTCTTAACCTTAGTTAAGCCCTATATAAAGGCTTAACTAGTAAGAAAAACATACAAAACACATTCCTAAGGTGTAAAACACAAAAATCTCTCTCATTTCCTCATCATATATCACGGCTCAAAACCATCTCCATAACACATCCATACTTTGATTTTCTAGATCAAATACAAGTGTTCTTACATCTATTCTAAGGTGTTCTAAGAAAGATCGGAGGGTTGATTTCTCGTTTCGAAGATTTAAGAAAGTTTGTGCAAGATTCGGGTTTCAAAGGATTAAGGGTTTTTCTAGTGTTATAATCTCGGGTTTGATATCCAAAACAAGGGTTTAGATCATTTGTTCTTCATCATTCATCCTTCCTAAGGTTATCTAAATACCTTTATACTTTTCATTTCATGATTTTATGTGTTCATATGTTTTATTTAGCTAAATCACCATTTAGGGTTTCTTTAATGGGTTTGTAACAAAGTGGTAAAGCTAAAAAGTCCTAAAAACAAGTTTTAAACACATTTTGAGAAAAATATCTTAAGGGGCTGTTTGTAATTCGAAATTTACATATATGTTTTATGATTTTATAAAATACTACATGTCACAAGGATCGAGGGGTCATAAAGAACTCGAAAAACCGATTAATAACGAAGAAGATACGCTATTTACAAGTTTACGATAGTTAATACTTTTATAAAATAATTTTTAAAAAAAGTACTATTCATTACAGAAACTTATACTTTATAAACATCAATAATATGATAAAACTTTCAATTACAAGAACGTGCTCGAAAGAATCACTAAAATCGGAGTTAAAACGAATAAGTTATGACGATTATACGATTAAGCTAATTAAATTTATATAAATTATTACTATTCATGAATAGTAAAAGTACTATTCATCAGCAGATTTTAACTTTTTAAAAATACGATTATTTGATACATCTTTCAAATACGAAAGCGTGAACGAAGGAAACGTACACAACGGGTTTAAAACGAGAAAGTTACACACTATTTTCTAACTTGTGCACTATTTCCTGAGGTGAATAGTGTTGGTTCGTTTTTAATAAAACTTTTTGCAAAACTTTATGGAATCATTTAAATAATATTTATAATTAGTTTAGACTTTATAAATATTATTTTACAAAGGCGATTAAACCATTTAACGATTATACGGAGATAAATACATGGTATTTAATTATCAAATACAATTTGAACATAATTTCACAAACACAACTAGATGGTGATGTAGCTATATAGAAATATATATGTGTTATAGTTTACCAAAGTGCGATATACTAGGGAAAATTTCATAATGAGGCCTCTTCGAATGGCGTATTGACGAGTTTGGATTTTACGATTTAAATATTCCTAGCTCCTCGTCGACATGTTATGACCTCTTTAATTTGATAGCCCGAACGATAGTTGCGAAAACATCAATAATATTATATCAATGTTAATTAATTAAAGTACTTGGTAACTTATAACGACTCCATATTACATATGTTGCTCTTCGGATATTTCCGTGATACATTTTCTGCCATTTTACCTGATTATTTTCGTCACTTCCCTCCGAAGGTGAGTTCATAGTCTTCTCTCGCAATCAATCTTGTTTAATGTTTTATAATCCGCGAGGGGAATAATGCTGTTTACAAACTCTTTTACATACTTCGTTTTATCTTATAACAATGTGATTACTTTTCAAGGACTTTGTGAGTTCATAGTCTCGCATTTCAATCTTTTCAATGTTTTATAAACCCGCGAGGGGAATACATGCTCGTTTACAAACTCATATATTTTACTACAGTACAATTACCTTTCAATACTTGTGAGTTTCATAGCCCCATTTCTATCTCCTTGTTTTATAAACCTAGACGGGGGTGGAATTACAATGATTGTTATACTACGGACACAAGTGGTTTTGTTTTAAAACTGTATGCTATTCCAGAATACTGCCTGAATGATTATTCCTAAGTTACCACTATTGCCAATTAAGTCCCTACATATCATAACCGCAATTGCATTGTAGTGAGCGCGAGTGTTGTGATAGAAAAATCTATCGGGACAGACAATCCCCACCTGGAATTTTTGGTCATAAGTTACCTAGAGGGTGCCATTTTAACACATGAGAATACTTTTAGGTTTGTTCGGCAAGCAACCTATACATTTGGGGCACAAACTAGTTAAGGCTTCGGGGTCATGAGCTTAGTGCAATAATACTTATATACTTAGACTTGATGAATGTGTTTCTCTTGTCTACATTACTTGTTTTGGACTTCGGAATATGTACTTAGTCCACCATTACTTCGATCTTGTGGTCCACTACTAAACATTACTTGATTTACTGAATCACTAACTTGATCGGAAATAACACTTTGAAATACTGTAACGCTACTTTTCTTACAAAGACATTTCTTAAATTATTTCAACACTGCTTTTACTTAAACCTATGAATTCACCAACTTTATGTTGACCGTTTTAGCATGTATTTTCAGGTTACTATTTTGCTAGTGGAGCATTGGGAGCATTCGAGTCGCGCGGATATAATAATTATTTTTTGAACGCATAAAGAAATAATTTAGAGTACCATTAAAATAATTTGTAAACTCTGATTTTAATATAACAAATGTGAAATTTATCTTAAAACGTCTCTTTTGAGGTCGTTTTCCGTGACTTGTGTTTTGTGCCCTGAAGTAGCACCCCAACATTGCAACCATTCCGCTGCGTTGTCCTGATTTTTTTGGGGGTGTTACAGATTGGTATCAGAGCTGAAGTCATAGAGAACTAGGTCGTTTTCAAAACCTAGACTATGACCATGTTTTTCAAAATATAGAGTCTTTCCTTGTTTCTCCGATATCCGCACGCGCTTGCTCCCAGGTAACTTATATGCTCTCTTTTGCATCCCTACTACTATTACATGGATAATGAGTATTTAATACTAGACTATGATTTCGTTCTCTTACGTCTATCATATGACGTCTTACTATTTACCTTATATCGGTCTGATATATAAATATTAAACATTCTGATTTTTGTGTACTTCCTGATTTCTCATTTTACTCCCTTAAGCGTCAATGCTGGTATTATATATGGATACCTATACATATGGGATAATTTCTTCTTGATATCTTACGATTAACTTCGATCATTTACGCGACTTTACTTTATTCCCTTTTGATGATATCGAAAATTCGGCATATTTTGTAAATTCTACTAGTTACTTTACCATTCGACTCTGAGTTGGAACACTCTTCTTATGATTTTGAATCGCACATGTTGTTTCGTAATCCATCTTTTTGAAGCCTTCCAATTGATGGGAGTACGTTAATTAACTTGTCACCTCATCCGTATCACTTTGGAGCACCTACCTTTAGAACACGACTTTTTACGTTCATTTTATTGATTGAATAAATCTTTACGTTCATTTTCGTTGACTACTTCTGCATTTGTTCGGATATTCTTGATACTTGTTGTGACCTATCACTTTACAAACAATCTCGATGTCAACCTATAGACCATTTTGTTGTCACCCTATGAGCTACTTCACGTTTACTTTACTGACTATTTCATTTCGTTATAAAACTATTTGATACATTTCCTACATCACACTATTTTGACGAAAATGAGCATTACATCATTGGACCTCAAATATACATAGCTTAATCACCTATGTATATTTGGTGCATAGACTGATTACCTATGCATTCAGGAAAGACCATGTCATGCTGAGAGTAATCACCTTAAAACCTACACCTCTTCATCAACATAATTTCGGATGAAATATCCGCATCTTTCTCCTTTCCCATTTTCTTTAATTTTATCTATATAACCAGGACGTTGTATAATTTAAGTGGGGGGATGGAGAATTAGAACCCCTACTTGTCCTTTTTTTACAAATAACATGCTATATGCTTAAATTATGCCAAATTAAAAAAAAATTTAGCATAAATTTTGTAAAAATTACTAGGTACATGACCTCGCGCACTATAACCCTTAATGGAAAATTGTAAGAATTAAGCCTATTCTGTTTCCAAAAGTTTACTAAAAATTCCAAAAAAATTTGAGTATGCCGGTGATGTAGTGGACTTTAGAACTTGGCTTGGTATATCACTCGAGACCACAATGATGAGTACTATAGACTTAGATGGAGTAACATGTTTAACTGGTAAATTTCTAGGAATACACCAAAAAGCCTACTTGTTGTAAAATAAACTAGCTACACTGGTTAGTTAAACCCCGTGTAACCCTTTGCTTACTCTCACTATAAGAGTAAGATCCCCTAGAAAAAAAAACCTGTTTGAGGCCATGTCATGTCTTTTCACAACTACCAAATGGTCTATTTCGTTACACCTTTACACCTTAGCCTACCTTGTAGATTAAGCCTATTTAATCAAAGATGCGTAGATGCTTTTGTGTAAAAGTATTTGTATTACCTGTGTCATAGAGAAAATTTATATCATAGGTTAGGTTCAGGGAAATTGCACAATGCAATGGGAAAATATGTAGCTCGTATATTTTGCTACTTTTGTGATTATGTATTATGTCCGAAGATGAAGTATTGAAAGAAAACTTATCCGGATAAATTATGATGGTGAAGACAGTGAAATTGCATTGAGATTTATGTATTAAAAATGGAAAAATAGAAAATTACAGCAAAAAAAGAGGAGGAATGTTTGATGGTCGGTATTTCGTATGTGAACTTAAATCCGATAAACTACTAGGAAGGATGATAATTCGTTGATAAGTAGAAAAAAATCAAACAAAGTAAAGTTTTGTACAGAATATGGCCGATATCCACCGACCAAAGAAAAAGTGTATAAAGTTAGGATGATTGGGAAGTTGGACCATTATGGAAACCAACTAGTCATGTCATATGTCATTACTATGATCGAGACGTAAGTATATGAAATTTCCGATACTTAATCAATGTGAACGTCAAGGAAAGTAACTACAACAATAATACCATTATTTGTTCAGACTTACTCTATTTGAATTAGAAAAATTAATATAACAACAATTTACTTCCTTTCCTAGCAACTAACCTTAGGATTTTACTCGATCATATGATGACATCAACTAACTCACTTTATAGCATCATTAATCCCATTAAAAAAACCAATCTGTATAATTGTTACATCATCATTTTTAATTTGAAGATTGCATTTAATAATGATTACCTTGTGAAGTTATTCTAAACAGGCACGATTTTAGAGCATAAACGTAGATTCAAGAAAGCCCAACTGATCATGACAGCAAATATCGCCATATTATTCTAAACCAATGACGACGAAACCAATACGTATTGACGAATTGTGAAAGACCAATTGCCATGAACTTTGAAGAATATGTCGTTATCCTCATCAATGGATACGAGCCATAAATAATACTTTGGTCAGTACGAAGAAGAACGCAACTGGTTTTACATCACTACGTTTTAACCATCAAGAAGATACGGAGTATCCGTGCCTACACTTCACAAATAACTATGAAGGATTGAAGACCCAATATGTCGTATCCAGGAGCCTCTATACGCCATATCCAAGGTTTATTATACACAAAGATTCTAAAAGATATCAACCATGCCTTACTCCAAGAAATCCCCAATACGCCGCATCTCACATCGCCCGATACGGCGTATCTGACCTGTTTTTCCAGACTCCTATCAAACAAATCCCTCACTCAGTTTAGGTATGCATGTAAATTCCCTAAACCACCGAAGTCGAGCAAGGTATGAATAAAGGAGATAAGAAGTCAGAAAATTGCCTCAAATCATATGAAAACCTTGTAAATCTTCATGCAAACCCAATACGCGTTCGTATATGGTTTCTTTTCTTTAATCTTCATACAGGAAACCGTTGTTTAATTATACAATGACTATCGGTCATGATACCTAAAGGTAAATAGCCATGTTTATGAAGGTTTAAAGTTAGGTTTGTTTATCTCATTGCTTTCATTAATCGTTGCATAGATGATTATGATATACAATTTATACTTAATAACGTTGCATAAGGTGTGACCTATCATTCAACTAGGTCTAGTCCAACTATTTAAAGCGCTGCAAACATCTAATTGTTTGGGCGTTAGAATGCTAATAGTCCGGGATAGCTTCTCTATACTGCAATTTATATATCTAGAAACATAGGATCACAAATATAGGACCTAACCTTACTTAAGTTTAGTGGAGCTAGTGACCAGCAGGTGACCCTGGGTAACAACGAGTACTATCTTAATC
>BQNB010004517.1:0-5000 GCA_026074375.1 Tanacetum coccineum | reverse complement strand
ATTTCTGTATATACGCCCAAAGCGCTCAATAATATCAGAATCTGATAAATCGGTCCAAATCGCCTTGCCAATAGGATGCCCCAATGCGTTACAAAATTTCGATTTAGCCAGTGATCCAATCAGAGGCATAATTGGAACAAGAGTATCAAACTTCTTAATAGCATTATCGATTAGAAATGCATTTTCTAGCATTTGACTGCGTACCATTGAAGGATTTAGCCGCACACTTGAACGATAACCCAGAAAGTCAAGGGAATGATTGGATAATTTGTTTATATAAATCCTTCCTGGTTGAGGCCACAGGTAAAAATAAGATTTCCAGAAATTGACAAAGTAATATTTCCATTTATTCATCAAAAGAAACGTCCCTTTTGAAGCAAGAATTGATTTTCCTTGATATCTAACATAATGCATGAAAGGATCTTTGAACAACCATAAATTTGCTTGAAAAGACCTGACAAAGACTTCTGCAAGATGCTCTATTTTTCCATAGAAATTGATTCGTTCAATAAGGGCTCCAGAAGATGTTGATCGTAAGTGAGAAGACTGGTTACGGAGAAAGAGGAAGCCAGATTCATATTCACCTACATGAAAAGTATATAGGAAGAAGAATAATCTGTTTTTTCTTTTTGAAAAAGAAGAACTAACTTTCTTTGAATTTGAAGTAATAAGACTATCCCAATTATGACACTCATGGAGAAAGAATCTTAATAAATGCAAAGAGGAAGCATCTTTTATCCAATAGCGAAGAGCCTGAACCAAGATTTCCAGATGGGCTGGGTAAGGTATTAGTATATCTAATACATAATTTAAATGTGAAAAATTGTCCTCTAAAAAAGAAAATATTGAATGAATTGATCGTAAATTATCGAATTTAACTACCCCTTTCTTTTCTAGGGAAGATATTAATCGCAGAGACAATGGAATTTCCAGAATGATTGAAGAAACCTCTGACATTACTTGCGAATAAAAAATATTGTTGTGCCCCAATTGTTTAGAATCATTAACAGAAAGAATAAAATGATTCTGTTGATACATTCGAATGATTAAACGTTTCACAATTAGTAAGCTGAATTTATTGTCATAACCTACATTTTCCAACAAAATAGATCTATTTAAACCATGATCATGAGCAAGTACATAAATATACTCCTGAAAGATAAGTGGATATAAGAAAGAGTGTTGTTGAGATCTATCTAGCCCTAAATAGCTTTTGAATTTCTCCATTTGAAATTCTATTTAAATGAAAGGTAGAGGATTTTTGGGGTTATAAATGATACATAGTGCGATACAGTCAAAACAAGGTATTATAGTACAAACCAAATAGATACCTCGGATCCAGATAAACTTATCAACGGATTCTCTATCCTCTCTTTTTCCATTTAAATTGAAGTATTTATGTTCGTTTTCATTATAGGATAACAAGATGATTAGAAATCCTTTACTTTTTTCAACCTAATCGCTCTTTTGATTTTGGAAATTTTTTATCAATATACTGTTTCTTATACACATACGTTTCCATTATGAAATGGAGAATGATAATATTTAGGATTCATTAAAAAATAAAGAATAAATTCCTGGGAGAAAGCCTTCCCGTATTGGGCACTAATATTTTTTTAACGTCTAATTAGATCGGGTAATCGTTCAAATTAAGAACGGAAGCTCGTTGCTTTTTCTTTCCCTAAAAAAAATGAAATGAATTGAAGCTTTGAGGCCCTATCCATTTATTAATTCGACCCAACTTGAAATTGACTTTGGTTTCCTACCTTTCAATAAATTAAAGAAGGCTTTGTACCGAGCCGGAAAGAATAAAATATTC
Organism: Tanacetum coccineum; assembly: GCA_026074375.1. Lineage (NCBI taxonomy): Eukaryota > Viridiplantae > Streptophyta > Magnoliopsida > Asterales > Asteraceae > Tanacetum > Tanacetum coccineum. The sequence goes on along the minus strand of BQNB010004517.1, from coordinate 3,181 downwards.
TCAAAACTCTTAATTGATACGACATGCTATTTTTTCCATTCATTCCCTTTCAGGATCAGTCGTGGTCTTCCAAACTTTACCGATGGTATGGACGAATCCCTCGCTTCATCTAAATGTGTAAAAGATCCTAGCCGCACTTAAAAGCCGAGTACTCTACCGTTGAGTTAGCAACCCAAATAGAAAAAGGGGTATGTAGATACAATCAGAATAAAAAAAAATTCTTAAATCAAAGCATTAATTTAATCTACGAAATCAAAAATAGAAAAAAAAATTCTAATCTATTTGGAACATAAAAATGACTAAATTAGATGAAAAAAAAAATTCCCGATCAAAATAAAAAAAGACATGTAAAAAATGTGGACCATCCCCTATTTCTATGTTATACACTTTTTCAATCAAAAATCCGGGTATCAAATCCAACGAACCCATCATTTGAATCAACAGGTAAAAAATCAAACCTATGGGACGGAAATAAATAGAACTGCTTATCACGATGAATTATATTTGTTCGATACAATGTTGTCAATATAAACATTAAGAAAGGAATACGATGAAAAAAAAAACAAGAACTGAAATGGAAAGAATAGTAAAAAAGGGACTTGTGTTGGATTGGCACTGCATATACATATCTACTAAAAATTTTAGTTTAGATGGAGAATAATAATAAACAAAGAATAAACAAAGAAGAAGTAGAAAAAGTATTTATGCAATCAAGAGTGTATTGAATCCATATAGAATAAAGAACTTCGATTCCTTGTTTCTTACTTGATATTAGAGGTCGAATGAAAACCATCCAATTGCAGGTCAGGTAATGCCAAAATATTTCTATTTTGTGAGGATGAATCAAATAAGGGTTTCCTTAGAAAAGGATTCTATCAAAAAAGATTCTATAAAAACAATGATAACTAGATACGAATATAAGAAGAAAAGAATAGAAGAAGAAAAAAAGGAAATAAAAAAACATAGTATAGAAAAGATATCCAAAATGATATAGAAATCATTATCCTACCCTTATTTTTTATTTCCTTAATTTCATTTCATTTCATTTCATTTGATTAGGGCAAAACCTCTGCCTTTTTTAAAATATCCTGAACAGTTCCTGTAGGCTGAGCACCTTTTTCAAGGAAATAGAGAATAGCGGGAACGTTTAAATAAGTTTGATTCTTGATCGGATCATAAAAACCCACTTTCTGAAGATCTCTTCCTTCTCTTCGGGATCGAACATCAATTGCAACGATTCGATAGACGGCTCATCGGGATAGATGTAGATGAAAAAGAACCCCCCCCCTAGAACCGTATAGGAAGTTTTCTCCTCGTACGGCTCGAGAAAAAATGATGTTTTGTCTATGGATAAAATTAGAATAAATAGAAAATCTGTAAAATGAATTAGTCTATAATATCATTTCAAATTTCAATTTAACTCATAGTAAGTTTTATTTAGCTTCCTTCCTGAAAAAAAAAATCATTTGTACTCATAACTCAAGTTGAATATATAATAATAATAAAATAATTCTCAAATATATTAAAGATTTTTCTTTAAGATATTTTTTTATTTTTTTTATTGAGTGGTCTTTAACCCACCGTTTTTGTCTCGTTTAAAATTGATTTGGATTCTTTCCGTGAGACAATTGAAGTGGTGTTTCCTTGTTCTGGGATCCTTTATTTTTGTTTTAAATCATTGGGTTTAGACATTACTTCGGTGCTTCTTAATCCTTTCAAAATGGTAGCAACATACCCCTTTTGGGATTTCTTTCTATCAAAGAATCATACCGAGGTTGATTCACGCGCGATACACTGTCGATCGAAAAAGTTTTAGCCGTTCCAACAATTTTGAAAATTTGTTCGAATGGAATCCTTTCGATTTCTATATCGAAGATATACTTACGAAGTTGTTCCAATTTATTAATTGGCATTAACCCTAGATCGTTGCCCCTGAGAAATTAATAAATACTTTCTACTCGAGCTCCATCATGAACTATTTACATTAGAACCCAATAAAAAAAGAAGGGTTCTAGTAGAATAGAACAAACGACGTCGAGCCAAGAGCACCTTCATTCCTATATAAAATGGTGGATGTAACAATAAGAATCCACACCGGATCGTGTCCTTCAAGTCGCACGTTGCTTTCTACCACATCGTTTTAAACGAAGTTTTACCATAACATTCCTCTAATTTGGAACCAGTATGGAATTGATTCAATTATGGAATCATGAATAGTCATTGGTTCAGTCGGTACAGAGACATAGTTATTTATATTTAAATATTTAATAACATAGATAATAAAGATTTTTCTGAAGAAATTTTAGCAAAATGACGTCTTTTTTTGTCTGAATAGAAGATTTTTCTATAAATATCTATCTCAAAAAAAAATCTAACAGAAATATTAACAAATCAAAATATAGAAATAACATAACTAACAGAAATTGCACAAATAAAATAAATAAATTCTATTTGACTCTGTCTCTTCAAGTGACTCAATAAGATAGACTGACCATTTCCAACTTCCCAACCTAGAAGGAATCATTACAAATCTTGATAGTTGAAAAAGTTTTCTACTTCTACATCATTATTTGAGTCAAGTTTTACTCCTTTTTATTATCATAAAAAAGCAAGATCTCTGTGTGTGTGTGTGTGTTTTTTTTTTTTTTTCAAATTGAATTGTCAATGATGCAAAGCAAATAAGCTAAATGGATCGAACAATAAAAAGAAATATCATTGTTAAATATTTTAATTTTGATATTTTAGGGATCCAATTTCATTTTCACAAAAATGGAAACACTATTGTCACTGAAATAGGATAACCATACATACCTATAGTCTAAGCACTTCCTCTTTTATATGTATTTTCATATTTTTTTAACCTGAGGTTAAGTAATCTTTCTCCAACTGTGATCTATGCCCCATTTTCTATGGGTTACAAAAGGGTTCAGTTGCTTTTGCGTGTCATTTGAACTCGATTTAGTTTGGTTTGTGAAAAACTCAGATATGATTCCGCAAAGAATAAAAAAAGTCTATCCAAACCTTGAAACAGAACCTTGTTGAACAAAAAAGAAGTATTGGAATACAATGGATATGCTCTGGGACGGAAGGATTCGAACCTCCGAATAGCGGGACCAAAACCCGTTGCCTTACCGCTTGGCTACGCCCCATTTCTATTTTTATTGGATACTTATACTATTAA